>JAVJAQ010005536.1:0-148784 GCA_032362365.1 Zygogramma bicolorata | reverse complement strand
TGTTGTCAGAATTGAGATTTTCCAAGAGATAAAGCGTAACAATATATATTAACGAAGGATCCCAATTCTGCGAACTTTGCCCTAATAGTTCTAGAGATCGAATGTTTTTAGTGAGATTATCAACTAAATTACGTATTCCTGACGAGGATTCTTTGTCAATTTTTGGTAAGTTGAACAATGACCTTATGTGATTGAAAATGAGTAATCGTTTATTGCCGTATCTTTCACTTAATAAGTTCCATGCTACCTTGTAATTATCTGCCGTTGTTTTCAAAGAACTTATGATTTTTGCAGCTTCACCACTTACGGATGATTTCAAATAATGAAGTTTCTGAACATCACTAATTGATTTATTTTGAATAATTAAAGAATCAAATGAATCATGAAACTCGAGTCATTCATTGTAAGCGCCTTGAAAACATGGAAGTTTGATAGTTGGTAAATTGACATTGACATTACGATTATTTTGAAAATCAGATGAAGTACTAGTAGTAGAATTATATTGCTGGTTTGATCGTGTATGTTGTATGATCAATTCTTCTGCTTGAGAAATTACTCTGTAATAATTAGTCTCGAAGTCATTTCTATCATTTTCATGATCAGAAATCAAATCTAATGACTCTATTTTTTGTTGAATGTCTTCGAATGAGGAAATAACTGATTGGTCTATATTTTGCATCTCTTTTGCAGTTCAATTATGCTATTTTTTGATATATAGAATGCACTTATGAAATTTTCGAATCGGGTGATCGAAGCTTTCAGTCGACGACGCTGTATACCTATTCAGCGTTTTGCAAGTCTTCTGTCAAAATGAAGTTTGTCAGTTGTGACAGAGGATATGAATAATTGAAACTTCTAAAAATGAATTGAAGAAGTGATTGAGATGAAACCTAAATAATTCCTGTGAAAGGAATATTGAACCGCAAGGATAGAGGAAATAAGGAATGAATGGACAATTGGTACGACCTTTGTTGAGTTATTTCCACTTCGATGCAGGTTTCGTCTAAGGTCTGATTTGATGCTGTCTTCCTTTGTGTTGTGTTGTCCGCTTATCTGTGACTGAATAGAAAGCCTTTGCTTACTGAGCTCTTGAAAAGAGCAGGTACGGTGTCACGTCGGGGTCACCAAATTTTGTTGTGATGAATTGGCTTTCCTTGTAGCGCCAACTCTGGTTAATGTTGGATTGTATCTTTTCAAGATCTCTTTGCTTTGAAGTATTGCATGGATACGTATTGAATTGTGAATTGATTTTAGGAAATAAAAAAATGCTATATTTCGTCTTTGCAAAAAATGTTTCTTCTTTTCTTTTTATTATTCATTGTCATGGTGAAAATGAACGAACGGTTTTTCAACATGATTGGGAAATGAATTATGAGACAGGATGATCAAATTTGATTACAACATTGCAACTTCGAATATGAAATTAAATACTATTATAGTTAACAGACATTTCTTACACTATGTTGGGATACTTACCATTAAATGCAAAACAAAAACTTCTTGCTATTTATAACAGAATTTTAAAGGGTGATTCATTACCAATAGCGTTGAAAAAATATAATATCTTAGGTTTCCTCAAACCAAAATAGACTCCAACAGACCCAAATAGTTATAGACTAATCTGGCTCAACTTTCGTTTAGCTGAAATCAGTTACGGAAAAACTGTTGCCATGGCAACCGTTGCTATGGTAACGAGAATACAAAAACCCGGTTCCCATGGTGCGGAAATGCGTGGTTGCCAAGTTGCGTGCTTTAGTTTAGCTGAAATCAGTTATGGAAAAACTGTTACCATGGTAACCGTTGTTAGGGTGAATAGTGAACAAAAAAGCCATTCCCGTTTTGCGGAAATGCGCGGTTGCCAAGTTGGGCTAGTTATAATTTAACTGGAATCAGTTACGGAAAAACTGTTGCCATGACAACCGTTGCTATGGTAACGAGAATACAAAAACCCGGTTCCCATGGTGCGGAAATGCGTGGTTGCCTAATTGCGTGCTTTAGTTTAGCTGAAATCAGTTATGGAAAAACTGTTACCATGGTAACCGTTGTTAGGGTGAATAGTGAACAAAAAAGCCATTCCCGTTTTGCGGAAATGCGCGGTTGCCAAGTTGGGCTAGTTATAATTTAACTGGAATCAGTTATGCAAGCAATCGCTTGCCCCACAGGCCACATACTCTAAATGAAATCTTCGCTGGCGTTGTATCTTGTCTACTTGTCTAATATTAGGAAAAAAAAGGAGAAAATAGTTACATGAAGACGAGCGGGTCCGGCCGACATTTCGCAAATCCGCGCGCGCGGATTTGCGAAATGTCGGCCGGACCCGCTCGCTTCGCTCGCGTTGTATCCTGTGTACTGGTCTAATATTACTTGGAGAAAAAAGAGAAAATATTTACATGAAGACGAGAAATGTCGGCCGGACCCGCTCGCTTCGCTCGCGTTGTATCCTGTGTACTGGTCTAATATTACTTGGAGAAAAAAGGAGAAAATATTTACATGAAGACGAGCGGGTCCGGCCGACATTTCGCAAATCCGCGCGCGCGCGGATTTGCGAAATGTCGGCCGGACCCGCTCGCTTCGCTCGCGTTGTATCTTGTGTTCTGGATCTAATATTTCGAATTATTCTATGGTTTGACAGTGAATGAATTATATGATATATTCCTAAATAAATAACACGCAATTGGTATAAACAGTTAATTCTTCTCTTCCGAAACAATATCAGCAATGAGGTTCAGCTCGATTAGTTCAGTTCACTTCGTTAGATCAAGCTACTTATGAATATTTGTTATGCGTCATCTCGATTAGGAACTGTCAGCGGAGTGTCATTTTGAAAATGTCCATCAGCGAGTTATCTCTACCGAGAAATCGACAAGAAGCATATGAATTCGCGATTCTTCATGGTTTGATACCACCGGCACCTATTTGTAGAAGAAAATGCAAAGGTCACAAAGACCCAGCGGAACCGTTTTCTCATTATTACTTTGGGGAAACGGATTTTGGATTCTACCGTTGTTCCAAACAGAATAAATGTAGACCGGATATTACAGTGGCTAAAGGGACATGGTTTGAAAATAGCCGATTGTCCCCTCAGAAAGAATTAAGGTAATTATTTTTTATCATGTAGGTTCTTCTATTTCAAAAAGTTCATATCACAGGATCCTTTTTGGTTTCGCTCATAACGAAACATATGAACGAATATCGTTAGGAGTGGGGGAACAACTATCAACTGCAACACTTGCCGCAAGGATGAGGTACTGTCGGGAAATGGTTACTAGTGCGTTCACCCAAATGCAATTATCCTTGCCTAAAATCGGTGGACCCGGGATTGTTGTCCAGGTAAAACATATTTCCAGTTTCTTCTTCAGTAAATTTTTGATTCCTTGAATTGCTTCGTTATGTATTTGTATACTATTTCAGATCGATGAATCAAAATTCGGGAAAAGGAAATATAACAGAGGAAGAATTGTGGAGGGTTCTGGGTTTGATCGCTGACGACTCAGATGATTTAAGGTTGATTGTTTGTCCTGCAAATGAAAGGGACGCAGATACATTAATACCAATCATTCAGCAGCACGTAGAACGTGGGTCGATAATTCATACCGACATGTGGAAGGGTTACTCGAAACTTTCTCAATGTGGGTACCGTCATAGTACTGTTAATCACAGTGTTGAATTTGTGGCTTCTGACGGTACCCACACTCAGAGAATTGAGTCTCAATGGAGTGCTGCAAAAAAATTTTTCAAGGGCCAGCACGTCCCTCAAGATGAATTCCCAGATAGAGTTTGTCAGTGCTATAAGATTAGAATATGGTGACTATAGGTTGTATTAAAGGGAATTAAAAAATCTGATTCGATTTAATTGTTATTACCCAACATATTACTAGAAGCATTTTCAATTCATTTTCTAGTTGATAATTTGGCAACTGCGCATTTCTGCACAACGGAAATAGGGTGTTTCTTTGTCACTAATACTAGCAACGGTTGCAATTACATCAACTTTTTCTTAACTAATTCCAGTTAAATTATAACTAGCCCAACTTGGCAACCGCGCATTTCCGCAAAACGGGAATGGCTTTTTTGTTCACTATTCACCCTAACAACGGTTACCATGGTATCAGTTTTTCCATAACTGATTTCAGCTAAACTAAAGCACGCAACTTGGCAACCACGCATTTCCGCACCATGGGAACCGGGTTTTTGTATTCTCGTTACCATAGCAACGGTTGCCATGGCAACAGTTTTTCCGTAACTGATTCCAGTTAAATTATAACTAGCCCAACTTGGCAACCGCGCATTTCCGCAAAACGGGAATGGCTTTTTTGTTCACTATTCACCCTAACAACGGTTACCATGGTAACAGTTTTTCCATAACTGATTTCAGCTAAACTAAAGCACGCAACTTGGCAACCACGCATTTCCGCACCATGGGAACCGGGTTTTTGTATTCTCGTTACCATAGCAACGGTTGCCATGGCAACAGTTTTTCCGTAACTGATTTCAGCTAAACGAAAGTTGACCCAAAAATCAAATTTTGTCAGAATACCAAATAGGTTTTCGAAAAGGCAAGGGAACATCGGATTGCTTGGCATATACAATTACATATATATACAAATAACCTTTGGATTAAAACAAAAAGCTTTAGCAACATTTATTGACATAAAAGCAGCTTATGATAATGTAAACATATATAAACTATACAAGTATTTACTAAAGTATAATATATCAACACATCTTGCAAATTTAATATTTAAAGTACTAAGTAACAGAATTAATTACATAACAGATAAAGATGGAGTAACCCATGGTCCAGGCATTTCGACCAGAGGATTGCCACAAGGATCCCCACTCCCCACTGAAATATTCATTTGAGATCACATTTTGACAGGATTCCTACTCATAGCAAAATTGTAACATATGCGGATGACATAATAATTATAATAAAAGGGGATCAGACAGACAGTATAATAACTAAGATGACTCAAACTTTAACCATAATCAATGAATGGATGATTGCAAATGATTTGGAAATATCTGTACCAAAAAGTAAAACAATGTGGTTCAATTTGGGCAGAAATCAACAGAGATTAGCAAACCTTACAATTGGTAATGAAGTCTTTCAGAATGTAAGAGCAATGAAATATCTAGGAATGTATTTAACATCAAACCTATCATGGAATAACCATACAAATGAAATCGTCAATAACGCTAACAAGGGTCTCAATGTATTAAAATGTTTTTGTAAAGTTTGGTGGGGTGCAGATCCAACAACACTAAAAATGGTTTACAATGGACTCGTCAAATCTCACTTAGACTATTGTTCAATATTCATGGCACCAAATTCTCAGAGATATATTAATAAATATAACAACATTCAAAATAAAGCAATGAAGATAATAACAGGCTGAATGAAATCAACACCTATTAATGCCTTATTGGCAGAAACAGGAGAGGTAAACTTAGAATGTCGAAGGAAATGGTTAGCTTGCAAGTTTATAATAAACAGATTAGATCACTACCCTCCACCGATATATCTGATTATTACATTACAACAAATAATAGAAAATAAATTAGAGTATTGGAAAAATAAACACCCACCGTATTTAACAGAAGCATATAATAATGTTAAAACATATTAACGCTGTATACACAAATGTTCTATTCTACCATGTTTTGATTTTGACCTTGACGTGTACGTGACTAACCCTAAAATAATAGATTTAAAATTGAAAAAACAAGATATAAATATTAAACTTATTTTTCAAGAATCCACTGATCTCCTTATAAGAGATCATAATTTCATATATACAGATGTATCAAAAATAAATGATAATGTAGGTTTTGGGGTATATATACCTACTATAGACTATTCATTCTCAAGCAGACTGCCTAATATAATTCATATCTGCGATGCAGAGTTAATAGTCATACGCAGAGGCATAATGGTATGTGTGGAAAAACATTTACAAAATAACATAATCTTCACTGATTCACAAAGCGCGCACTGAAGAAACTAACTCAAACCAAAATCTCCGCAAAGATGGATTATCTTTCTTTAAATATTGAATACATGATATCACAGGCAACAAAAGACAATATCATTATTGAATTTGCCTGGGTACTAGACCATTCAAACAAATGAAATGAACAAGCAGATCGTCTAGCAAAAGTTGGTTCAATATTGAATATACCATTGGATGTCAAAATTGATAAAACTACATTTATACCTATAGTTAAACATACCATACAGTCGGAATTTAAACATCAGTGGAAAATACACATACAAACAAAAGGTATAACATATGGTAAATTACATCAAGAATATCCTGACAAAATCTGGTATCAACAATTCCCTTTTATTACCAGACGTCATATTACAATCATCATCAGATTAAAAACTGGCGTTAGCTAATCGAAGAGCTCTGGAAAAAACTGTGGTATGAGTAGTTAAATCTGTGCAAAGAAACATGGAAGGTTTGATTATGCCTAGTTAGTTAGATTTGAGCCGGTTCTAAGCCTCCCCCATCACTATGACGTCATTAATGACATCATAGTGGTGGGGGTTGACCTTGAACGGCTCATCTGGTTCATAGTTTTGACCTCTAAAAATGTGTTGCTGAACATGTAATAATGGGATTCTTTGTCCGAGGTGTGTGTGACGTCATTCGACCTTGAGATGGGCGAGGCGCATTTATGGTAATGCATCTTCATGTGTACCAAGTACAAACAATATTGAACAGAGTGCACATGTCAGCTCACCACAAATATTCACCAACTAATGATAATTAATATGTGGGCTCTCATCTAGTTAGTGGAAAGGGGGGGGGTGATTAGAATTTGCATACACGATAAAGATATCCTTCATGGAATATATGAAGAATAGATTGCATACACGGTAAAGAATGGGATCAAGCATAAGCATGCGTACTATGCAAACTACATTGTGTAGAGTACACATGTCTACACGTACACGCACAAACACCACCCAGCCACCCAAAGTTCACCAACACGAGCCCTCACTATACCTCACATCTGCACTCCACGAAGTCCCAGCCACGAATGAATGCCCGCCCAGATAACACTAAGACATCTTAAAGGAATCTTGAAGTCATCTTATCCAAGACATGATATCTTAAAGATGTACATGAATATCTTTCATACATCTTTAAGACGTCTTAAAGGTGTACTCATGTTACAAAATAAGACTTTTTAAAGATATCTTTTCACAACATCTTAAAGATATCTCATCATATTATCTTAAAGATATCTTATCACAACATCTTATAGATGTCTTTTCATAGCATCTTAAAGATATCTTTCCATAACATCTCAAAGATGTTTTTTTCAAATCATCTCAAAGGTATCTTCCCGTAATACCTTGAAGCTGTTTTCATATAATCCGAAAGATATTATTGAGAATACATATATATTTCAGATGAAACAAAATAATTCTGCACGAATTACCAGTGTTGTTTTCGAGTTTCTGAGGCGTGGTCAGCAAGTTTTTGAACCTGACGTTTAATTTGCATCTGCAGCAGAGGATACCGCAATCGTTGAAATGTCTTCTATTCTTTGAAAATATTTTCCAGACGAAACGTTCCGAACATTTGAGGGCCCTGCTATTTGATTATCCGTTATATCATCTTCTAGAACTTCAAGATTTGAATCACTGATAGAACTATTTTCCTCCGAATCATGGTCATTGATCATTTCACTAGGTAAAATAGCTGCGTCCACATTTCGAGAACAGGAACTAGATTCACTGTTGCTTCCATTAGTTTCACTTGGGTTAAGCTGCATGGCTCTTTTAGCCTGCATATAGAATTTCTGCAAACCACTTCTTTTCATTTTAAACTGTATACTTACAAAACTACACTCCACAAAACATATAATAACCAAACAATTAAAAAAACTTAAACAACCTCAAGCGCAGCAAGACAAATAAGGTTAGGTTTTGTTTTATTATAACTTATAGGTTACGTTCCAGTTCCAGATCAGCGGTGCCCCGTCTTGAGATGTCTAGATAATAACTTGAAGCCTGTTTCGACGATGCAATTTGTCGCTGCATATTCTCGCAGCAACTTGTCGCTGCGAGAAATGTCATTATCGGTCAGTTTGTATTACCAATATCAAGTGTCAAAAAATAATTGAATTATTCAAAATTACCACTCTTCACAATAGTGCTACCATATATCTGTAGTTTGCGGCAACAAATTCATTTTCAATTTGTGGGCGGAGCTGAACGCAGTGTTGCCGATTATAACTTTATGTTGTTAAATCTCATTTATATTCTCATAGGAATATTTCTTGGAGAGAAAATATACTTATTTCGGATCCCGAAAATCCCGGGATCAACGTTTCACAATCCCGGCCGATTTTTTCTTCCGGGATCCCGAGATCCCGTAACCCGGGATTACATTCCCTACTTAGCATGTGCAACTTTGACCTTGAATACCTTTGAGTTTTGACGGGGTGTATCTTGAACGGTATTGTCCTTGAATGACATTGACTTTCAAAGCGTTTGAAGTGGTTCCGACAGAATGTGACATGTTTTCTAATCATGAATAGCCTTGATGATGAGTTACCCTGAATGACCTTTGATGTATGTGTGTGTACCCACTAACGTAAGGAACTTTGACCTTGAATACCCTTGATTGTTGGCGGTTCCAACTTGCTCGACATTGCCCTTGAATGACATTGAAATTAAAAAGTTTCATCATCATCATCATCGTGTGAATATTTAGTAAGTTTCAAAAAACCTTGATGATGAGTCACCTTGAATGACCTTCGCCTAGCATGTGCAACTTTGACTTTGAATACCTTCGAGTTTGACAGGGTGTATCTTTGACGATGTTGTCCTTGAATGACATTGACTTTTAAAACGTTTGAAGTGGTCACGATGACAGAATGTGGCAAGTTTGAATATTTCCTTATAATGACATTGATAACTATAGGTACCCCGAATGACCTTTGATGTATGTATGTATACCCACTAACGTGTTGAACTTTGACCTTGAATACCCTTGAATGTTGGCGGTTCCAGCTTGCACGGCATCACCCATGAATGACATTGAATTTCCTTGGAGAAAAAAGTTTCATCGTACTTTGAAAAATTAGTGGCTTTCAAAAACACCTTCATGATGAGTTACTTTGAATTACATTCGTGCAAGTTGACCTTGAACACCCTTGAGTGTCGGTGGGGTTGAGTTTGAACGGTATTGTTCTTGAATGGCATTGAAATGACTTCAAAAACGTTTACAATGGCCCCGACAAAGTTTCGACATTTTATTGTAACCTTCAATAACCTTGATGACGAGTTACCCTGAGTGCCATCCGTGTATCCTCTGGCATGTGCAACTGTATTACCTTGAATACCCTTGAGTGTTGGTGGGGTTGAGCTTGAACGGCATTCCCCTTGAATGGCATTGAGATGACTTTCGAAACGTTTGGAGTAGTCCCAACAACATATCACCAATTTGTATATTTTGCGACCTCCAATATCCTTGAAGAAGAATTACCCTGATGGCTGGGTTGAGCTTGAATGACATTGAAATGACTTTGGAAACGTTTAGAATGACCCCGACAAAAATTTGTTCTGACCTTCAATAACCTTGATGACGAGTTACCCCGAATACACTTTGTATACCCTGTACCATGTGCAACTTTGACCTTGCATGAATACCCGTGAGTGTTGGCGGGGTCGAGCTTGAACGGCATATTGCCCTTGAATGACATTGAAATGGCTCTGAGAACTTTTGAAGTGGTCTCAAGAAAGTATCGCCACTTTCAATATGTTGTCACCTTCAATGACGTTGATGACGAGTTACCCCGGATGTCCTTTGTGTACCCTCTAGCGTGAACAGCTTTGACCTTGATACCCTTGTGTTTCGACGGGGATCGTGTTTGAACGGTAATGCGCTTGAATGAATTTGAAAGGACTTTGAGAACGTTGGCAGTGGTCCCAATGACATATCGCCACTTTCAATATCTTGCAAACTTCAATAACAACAAATTGAGAAGAAGTACATTTTGAATGTATCATCAGACTCTCATCGATGACTTCGTAAATACAGCTCATCTGGTATAAATTAGATGAGTTTTGCACATCCCCAGTTGAAGGTATATATGTCCATGTAGATAATTTGAATGGTTACTGTATATATTACCCACTGGTAGGTTACCACGAGTTAGTCAAGTGACCTTTTCGACCACTTGGGTCAATAATCGAACGAATATATATATATATATATATATATATATATATATATATATATATATATATAGAAATACGGAATGTTGTTTGGGGATGCAGTCAAATTACTGGGCTGTTGTTTAAAGAATACTCTTTGTTATCTGGTCGAGCTTTCGAGAATGTTTAAGCTCGACCAGATAACAAAGAGTATGCTTTAAACAACAGCCCAGTAATTTGACTGCATCCCCAAACAACATTCCGTATTTCTCCTTAACTAGTCAGTCAAGACTACCCTTCGCTTTATATATATATATATTAATATATATATATATATATATATATATATATATATTTCTTCCACTCTTTCTCGCCCCTCAACACACCACTACAGCACAATATAATTTTCAAGTGTACGCGAAAGTGACCAGTACATCAGCCGTTGCTTAAGTTTTTGCCAGCAGTCAATATACTTAATCAAGAGCTGAACTTGTTGGATATATAAATATCCTTGGGTTTTCTTATGCAAATATTCTCATTGAAAATAATATATTTTCATGTTTCATTTTCGAGTTGAAATGAATATGTGCGATTAGGTTGAATAGGTACTTCCCCTACCGTGGAGCATTCTATATACGCCAACCAATTCGTGTAAATCCTAAGAGCAAGAGAAGTCAAAAAGATATCGATACATCAAGACCATACGATGCACGCTCTAGGACACAAATTTCATGCAGACGTGCCTTGAAGGTCAGGGTCAAATACTACGGGAGCTCTCACATCCATGGTCATATGACGTAGTACAAATTCAAGGCTGTGTGACATCATTCAAGGTCAGAATTCAAGGAGGGGGGGGGGCGGGGCGGATGTACAATCGGTATGAGCATCCTACTTCTGATCATGACTTTAGTAAATGTAATTCCATTGAAGGTTATCCCTCCACAACCACATTCAAGAATTTTCAACGGTATTTTGAAAAAATTATATAGTGGAGTATTAATTATCACAATATGTCTGAAATCGAAGTTGAAGGGCATTTTTGTTGAACATATTTTTATTTGGTGTAGGAAATGGTTGACGGAATCTTGAGTAACAGTGCTACCCAAGAATGTTCAAAAAACATACATGCTTAAGGACTTTGACTCACTCGAAGTCGATGGCTTCTAGTATAAAATAAATAGTCCTGCGGTACGTGATAACTCTAGAGGTCGTGCTAGTGGCGGATTACTGATTTTTATCAAGAAATCACTATCCTTCTCTGTGCTGGACATATCTCCGTGGTGGATTTTTTGTGAAATAAGACATAACAACTTTTTTTTTCATAATATGTTCTGTTTACTTCAGGCCCTCACTCTGTATTGATGCTATCCTCGAATTATTTATGGTCTCTCTTTCCAAAATTACCGTTGAATATTACAGTTATCTTTTTGTGATTCTTGGAGACTTTAACTGTAGAGTTCGCAGCTTGGGAAATGTACCTGAAGATGCTCTAGAGGGCACAAACCTTCACTTCGAATGACTTAGTTTCGACAAAACTGTAAATAGTAGGGGTCGTAGTTTAATAAACTTTATGGATGCTCAATCATTTTGCTTATTGAATGGTAGAACTTCTGGGGATCGAACAGCTAACTTTACATTTTGTAGTTTTGACCGACTTCATTATAGAGGTGTTTAAACTACGATCCTTCATCGTGAATGAATAGGATATAGGATAGTCACTTTGATTCAGGACCATGTTTATTTGTTATTACCAGTGTTTTCTTACTATTTTGTCTTTTTAATTTTTTTTTCTCTTATTTTTCGCATTTGTCCAATCCAAATCTCTTGTTATAAGATGTATGTCTTGAATAACAATAAAGAATTGAATTGAATATGTACCTATACTACTACCACTAAACACTTCAGGTGTGACCAACTCCATTATAGGTATACTGTTTGATTGTCATTATTTAGTTTCGATATATGAAATAACCCCCATTTCATATAATTTCTCTCATTCAGTGTTTAGAACTAACTTTCTAAATCCCAATTTCGATAAATGTCTATGTTTCATTTAGTTTTTTTTTGATATACCTATGCTATAATATAAAATACAAGTGAATATAAGCACTCGGGTATTGTCTTGTACTCAATTTTTCGCTCATGCGTAATTGGTTAGTCATTTTTCTCGTTACGTAATTTTACTATAACACACTCTCAACAATCGATGGTTTCTTCAAGGTTTATTGGCATCATACGTCAGAATATCCATAAGAAAAATGATCCACTTGAATGAAAATTCACGAATGTTCGTTAAAAAGGAAGAAAACGTCCATCTAGAAAAGCTACTACCCTGCCTATTTGATACGGCGAGCACCTGAATGAATGGAAATCACTTTCTCTTGCTCAATGTGTACACCAAGCATATGAAAATTGCAAAATAAAAGTCATTCTCACTATGACTTTCGGTTGTATATATTCGAATATTTTTTTTCTGTATATTTTTATGTGAAGGAAGTCATCCAATAGGACTATGGTTCCACTTATTCAAAGGAGTTTTGCTTGTATTTATTGAAATATTTTTATATGCTTCACTATCTATTCGTATTGTGTTTGGTAGGAGGAATTTCATTTCCCATACAAAATATTGAAAGGTGATAACGATATATACTGAAATCGTTTGAGGAAACTAGTGTAAAGTCGGTGGATTTATATATGCCTCAATCACTCTACAAATCAATGGATTGAAACAGGCGAGTGCTGTCACAAATTCCATTTTATTTTTCGCTCAAAGCTCACACTATCACTTAAATCAAATGTGACAGAACGAGGCGATTTCGATTCAATTGTTCAATCTGTGATGTAATCCAAAGCATCTTGACGTACTTTGAAAGGCTAAAACATGAATTTCCAATAATTCGTTGAAGTTCAATATGGTGTGAATTTTTTTTACCGAATACTACGCGTACTTGAATTATTCTTGATAATTTGTTCTTGCTCACAAATATTTTAAGAAAATTCTCCTTCGCCTTCGGCTCGGAACAATTTTCAAAATATTCGTGAGCTCGAACAAATTTCTGGAAATGATTCAAGCAGGTATTACAAGTGAAAATTTGTCCTCTGTCAACGATAAAAAAACAACAAATTGAGTTTGTCCTCTGTTAACGATGAAAAAAAAACAACAAATTGACTATGAGATATTCAATATATTATTTAAACTAATATATCAAAATAAATGAGACAAAATAAAATATTCACAGATTAATTCAATATTCGCCTCCTATCAGGGTCACACACTGCCAAAACTCATGATCCATCTCCTGGCGGAAAATTAATTTGTCTTGCTGGCGACTCAGTTCGACAGCCTCGTGCTCAACTTGGACTACATCAGCCCGCAATTGTCTCAAGGGTTCTTCTTGTACAGCAATTTCGGCAACAATTTGAGCTTTTCGCTCATTTTTCTCCGCCAGTCTCGTGGCATTCACATTCATCTGGTATTTAACTTCCATATCCCGCATCAGCGTGGCCCTCAAGAAATCTATGGCTTTTTGCTTTAATACTGCTTGACAGGTTGGGGTTGGCAAACTCTGGGAATTATTGACGCAGTCTTGCGATTTTTTGAGTGAATCAACATTCACCTGTTCTGCTTCCGCCTGGGGTTCTGCATAATGGTCTTGTTGATATGTCACCTCTCGTGATGTGGAATCAGGCATTTCCACTGAATTAGAATCTGGGTGTGGGGCTAGCTCCCCAGTTAAATACCCCCATAACACATTACTGGAGTCCAAACACATTTGGTTTGGTGTTTTTCTTATACCGCCACCACGACCTCGCCTAACTAATTTCATGGGCGGTACAACCTCTTCATCGGATGAAAGAACTATAGCTGATTCACTGAACGGGGAGGATGGTATCAGAGTTTTGCAGTGAAAAATGCTTATAATTCTGTTGAAAACTGATGATAGGCGTAAAACCCCGATTTCCTGTCTTTGGGGGGCCGTATCTCTGAAACTAGTCGAGAGCCTCAAAAATTTCATTAGAATTTTTTGTTCAGGAGACCAAAATACGTAAGTTCCACCAATTTTTTTATTTTCGAGGCGGAGCCCGATCAACGGAATTTTACCGTGTTTTTTACAAATAATGCACAATGCTTTTTCGTTCTTGGATTGAATCCATTTAAACTTTTCTCGCCATTCTTTCCGAAACTTTTGCTTATTCTTTTTCTTGTCGGATGTCCCTCTTCATTTTCAGACTCAAATTCTGATAATGATGAAACTTCATTCTCTTCCTGTTCCAAAATATCCATTTTATCGTTTTTGTTGTTATGGTTATAATAAGTCTCTAATTCTGCCTGTCCAATATCACTGTCAATTTCTAAAACAATACTTTCATTTTCATTGACTGGGTTTTGTAGTTTTGTTCTAAAGCAACCTGCTTTTTTCTCGTAAAACAAACCTTTAAAAATAAAACGTATTGACACATGATCATCAATTATAATTTACAATTCACAACTTGTCCATTATTATATTTTATATCACCAAAATGGCAAACACTTTTTACCATGGTTTACAATATTACAATTCAAACCACCGATCTTAAATATAACTGGATGAGCATTGAGCATTGCCATACAGTAAAATTACGCCAACTAGTATATGACGTTTTGGAGCAAAGCACATGCGCATCAACGAAATGTCAAACATGGGCGTCTCCGTTGGGTTAGTAGGAAATATTTTCATCACACTGAAAATGGTCTCGAAAATTAGAGAGAGAGTCAAAATTACAAGAAACGAATGAACCTTCTTTCACTTTAACTTCGCAACAGTCACGTAGCCAAATACTTTCACTTGAAAACTGCAAAGACTAAAATGAAATAACTAAACAACTCAACTAATAACTTGAACAAACCGACCGCCACTGATAAAATTGACGCTGTGACGTAATGACATTGACACTTTGGAGCAATGCACAGGCGCACTTACGATTTGGCAGGGTTCAATTTGGCGTAATTTCAGCAAGGGTCGAAAGCAACACTGCTCATCCAGTTTATATTTAAGATCGGTGATTCAAACATGACAATTGACAATGACAATTGACGATTTTGACAAGAGCTTCTCACATGTACTAAATATAAATCATTTGCTAAAATGTACTAGATATATTAAATGTAACACTAACATTGGTCGAAATCACTAGATCTGTTTCTGGCAGCCCTGCCTCTGTGCCAATCCAAATATGTCATAATACGCTATCGATTGGTAGTGTTCTACGGCTTTGACAACTGCATAGACATATAACTAATGGACTGGCCCGAAAGACAGGACTGCAGAGTGAGCAAGATAGAATACTTCAACTATAACCTCTGAGCAAATTCCTTCCTCAATGAAGCAGATAAAGTGAGGTTGAGAATAGAGTAATTCAAGTCTAGAATCATCATTCTGTCTTTCACAATATCACTTCAATGTGCATATCCTTTCTCTCTATTGTATTCCGCATCGTGTTGTATGGAACACTGTCATAAAGGCCTGTCCATTTGTTATAATGTCTATGGACAACTGCATGGAGTTCCTTTCTAGGCATGCAGTGGTTCTTCTCTGTTTTCCCCGACGTTTTCATTGAAATAGCCAATAACGACCTTCGCCGCCTTGCTTCTGGGATTAAACGGTATCCGTGTCATGGATGAAAATACCATTCATTCGGGTATGCCAGGATTTTAGCCGTAGTCAGGTGTTTCTCGAGGGTACTGCAAGCTTGCTGACACTCCGTTGACCAAGAAAAGTGTGTTTTCTTCTCCGTCAGTCTGTGCAAGGATCTCGCTATCCGATCTTTAGTAGCTGCAGAGTCCCAGAGAGCTACTGGGGTCGTACTTGTTTTTCGGTACAGGCCATTCCTGCACTGCCTTGATTTTGTCCGGATCTGTCGCAATGCCCTCCATGGACACGACGTGCCCTAGGAAGCTGACCTCAGGTTGGGGTTCGGCTGTAAGTTGGCATTCCTCATCCTGCTGAAGACGTCTGTCAAATTTGACAGATGTTCGTCAGTAGTTTCCCATCATAATAATGTCGTCTAATTTGACCAGGCATGTCTGCCATGTGAGCCCCCTTAGTAACAGTTCCATCAATCGTTCTGAGGTGACAGAAGCATTGCAGTGTCCAAATGGCATAACTAGAAACGGGTACCGTCATTGCCTGTCGAAAACGCCGTTTTCTCCTTATCGTCGGGGTGGACCGCTACGTGCCAATACCCACTTTTCAGGTGCAGCCTTGAGAACCATGTACAGTTGGCAAGTACTTTCAGGGTGTCATCTATTCTAGGTAAAGAGTAGCTGTCTTCTTTGTGACGTCATTGACCCTCCACACATAATCTTGTTGATCTATCATTCTTGGTAACCGTTAAGACGGGCGACGACCAAGGACTATTGAATTCCTCTATTACCCCTTCTAGTAACATTTCCTTCGTGATGGCCGAGGCTTCATCCTGTTTACTGAACGGCAGTCGCCTTGGTGGCTGTCGAATGGGAGCAGCATCACCAGTGTTGATTCGATGTTGGACGAGATTCGTACGACCTGTAATCTTTCCTTTCACGAATACTTCGCCTTCTCCAGAAAGTTCCCCGTCTTCTTTCGTTCATCCTCTGATAGGTTACTCCTTGATTTCTCGCAAGTGGCTACGAGTTCTTCTGGAACTTGTTGTCTACCAAAGACTGGGGTCTGGTCTTCAATTTTGATAATTTTTGCAACAGGTTCGCATAATCGGATGACCTGCCCTTTCTTCTTCTTCTGATCCTGTTATAGTTTGGATTGGCCACTCCTAACGGAACCATTTTGTTGCTATACAGTTCACTAGGCATTTGGCTACGCAGGCATCTTGGATGTTTTCGGGCGGTTCCAATTCAGCAACTGCCAAAGGACAACAACTTCGACAGCGACTTTCTTCTCACAGTTGGGTGGGATTCTGGAATCTTCTGCTACCACAAGTTTAACGTTTCCAAGTTGATGGTCGGGTACAGATAAAAGAATCTCCTCCGCTCCGACAATCAGGGTTCTGTTCCTCATATCGACTACGGAGTCATGGGCAGTCATGATGTCAAGTCCAAGAATGAATTCATGGGCGAATTCAGTCACCAGGACATTAGCTTCTGTCTCCAAGTTTCCAAGCTCAATCCTTACTTGGCTTACTTTTAGTGGCTGTTTCTGAAATGGGTGTTCCCATAGTAATCCTAATGTTTTGCTTGCCGGAACTGTTGTAATTCATCACCGATCTTGTGGTTCCCGTATCGACAGTGAAACAGCATGCATGATCGCTCAGTACCCCATCAGCAAGTAGACTGGAGCCATTGCATCTCATTGTGAGAATTGAAAACCTGGGGGCTTGGAATGAGTGAGCTAATGTTTCCGGACCTCCCTCTTCTTGTTCGGGTGCCGTACGTTGCCAATTCCGTTCTTCCCCAGACTTCGGTCGAGCCCGACAGTCACGTTTCAAATGCCCTTCTCTGCCATAGTTGCAGCTTTTTGGCCTCCACTTTCGGTCGTTGGAAGGTACTTCGGTTGGTGAGCGTTTCTTCAAAGCATCAAGCTTCTTGACCAATGCCGCGAGGATTTTACTCAGGATCTGTTCGTCTTCTTCGGTGATAGTCCGGACATGATGAACTTTTCGCAACTGTCAGGAGGCATTCTTGGCAGCTTAAAACTCAAGAGCATAGATGAGAGCATCTTACAGGGTGCGGTGACGTTCCAGCCTCAACGCCTGCTGCATTTCCATGTCCTTGACCCCATCGATGAAGCGGTTAACACGCAACTGGTTGCTGAACTCCTTTGGTGCTTCCGGGTAGGCGAGTCTGACTAGTCTCTCAGTGTCAGCCCCATAGTCTTGCAGAGTATCTGATGTTCCTTGGTTTCTTAACCTGAGCTGGCTCTGGAATACTTGCTTCATGTACTAACTGCCATACCTAACCTCCAGAGCGACTGCTTCATAATCCCCCTGCTTCTCAATAGGTTTGACTTGCAGTATTTTGGATGCTTTTTCCCCCAATGCCCGCATGAGGGCTGTCGCTTTCTTCTCTCCATTTCAACCATTGCTACCTAGAGCCGCCTCAGATGGCCTCTTATAGATATTTCAGGGAGTTTCACTGTCAAAAGTAGGAGGTTTGATTGAAAAAGTCATAGTCGGCGATTCACTATAGGTAGCTGTTTTTCGCCTTCAATCCTTCGAGGCGGGGGATGACTTGGTTGATTTGGCGTAGAAGGTTCCTTGGTTCCTTCGATCCGCCCCTGGAGTGATTGTCTTATTTCTTGCTCTGGATCCTGCAGTTCTTCTTTCGCTTCCTTGACCTGTTCCTGAAGCTCTTCCTTCGTTTCGTTGTAATTTTCCTTATTCGAACGAACTTCGACAATTCTAGAACATTTGGGATGGTACTTTCCCTGTGTGAACAAACGCGGTGACTAAGTTCGATTTGGAACCTACAAATATTGAAAAAATGAAAGTCAAGCTCAAGTAATAAGCAATACTGTAGCAGCTTCTCTTGAAACATATGTTCATTGAAAGGAATTATCAAGAACTGCTACAGTGGAACTTAGAGCAAAATTCGACAAACTCTTTGATATATTAAATTCGTCAACATTTTCTAGCCAAAAAATTAATAAGCCTTCCAAAGTTTACAAAGGATTGAAACGCATCAAGGTAATTTTTTTTAAATGTAAATTATTCATTTCAAATTACATTAATTCCAAATCAGTAAATTGTGAAGGAGACTTTGGTGTTTTGTTACGAGTCTTTCTGGTTTCAATTTTCAAAATTCAAATGGACTGTGATAGTCAGAATGTTGAAGATTTTAAAACTAAGGAATGTGATTACCAGAAAAAACCAGAACCTAGTGCCTTTAAATATGTTGTTGGCTGCCTAATCCATAAATGCTTGAAAATTCATTCTTGCCGAACCTGTGAACATTATTCCAATGAAAATGATGATTGAAATAAATGAAATTTATTTATCCACTTGAAGGCATATGATAATGACAAACATGTCTTTGGGGGGTTGATAAATCATCACGAAACCTTTTACCATTTTATTTACACATTGGAGAAGATATTTTTGTATACATTGAAAAATATATAACAAATAGTCTGCCAATCATATATACAATTTTCATAAAAGTCTTCCAAAATTTAACCACCCCTGTGAAAACCTTCCCTATGTCTATCTGATGAAATTGTTTATAGCACTGAGATTATATTATGTTATGAAAAATAGTAACTGTAACTTCAGAATTATACAGAAGGAAAATAGAAAGTTGTCCATTTTGTTGAATATGTAATAGGTACTGTGTAATATGTAATAAAATTGTATTATTGATTTTGCAATAATAAAATAATTCATATTGCAAATACTTCCTATATAAAATAATGTTCTCGAAGGCACGGTCACCCAATATATGTCCAGTAAGAACTTGTCGGAGGAACGCTCCATATTCGCAATTCAGTTGGTGACACTCTGAAGGTTAACTGCTTCACAACTAACTGACCCCATGCAGCAAGCTTTCTTTATTTGTGGTTATGGTGGAGGAGTCAGACTAGTCCCATCTGTCTCTAGCTTCTCACACCTCCAAGACGATGGTGCTCTTTTAACCTTGAAAGTCGACGGGTCGCCCGTCCTGATCGAGGGCTAATACGGAGCGTTGGTGATTTCCCGTTGCGATATAACAAATAGGTACAACAGTAGTGAAGGAGTTTCGTTAATTATAATATACTTTACTATCATGAGACATAATCATGTTGACAAAGCAAAAAAAACTGGTGCATAGGTAAAAACTATGGTAGAATGGAGGATATAAAGGATATGTATATATAAAAGAGTAGAATTCAAGCTTATAGAAAAGTAGACAGAAGATATCATGAATTATTATTTGGTTTTCTTCTCCAAATCAAAAACTCGAAATTACAACTATAAAAAAAGTGAAATAAAAAAGTTACTAACCCTCTCTTTAGATAGGTACGTGTATATCATTCAAAGGCGTTTGATTCATTCACATAAAGGAAGGAGTCCATCTTAATGCCTATATGGCAAGACGGGCACTGGATTACATATGAATCGCTTTTTTGCTCAATTTGTATGCCAAGCATTTGAAAATTGAATCAAATATATAACAAACATAGGAATATCTACACAAAGCGAAATAGAGAGCTATTTGTAAAAAATCTCACTCATCAGGATAATATTTCATTCCAAGCCATACAAGATCTCGTTTCGCTGAGAGAAAATTATCTCCTGACCTCTTCAGTGGGAAAATGGAGGAATTACTGAATACTTTCACTAGAATGTTCAGACATTTCCGAAATATTCAATTCGTGACAAGTCTGTTATCAGTTTCAATTGACATATCGGTGACATTTATACATTTGATAACCAAAAACCAGCCATCGTTATCTAGAAGGTAACAAATTGAGAGCTCCTCGAAAGGTGAAAAATATGAGTCAGGAGTTCTCGTTAAAATATTCATATTTTTTATCATAGAGTCTATCAGATTGAAATTGTTTGACTAACTTCCTGGATTGGAAGTCATTCATATTGGCAGATCTTATGTACAGAGCCGTTTATTGCGTATACAGGAACCACCTGCATGGCAAATTCGTAGATGGTGGGGTCACGCGTGTCACCGTCGAAGGCTCTCCAAGTAATACTGCACTCGAAACGTATTGTCGATACTTTTATAATGTTAACAGGTAGATTCGATAAATGTTATTGGTTGATAGGTAGGTAGCTCTTTTCACCTTGAAAGTCGACTTTTCGCCCGTCCTGATTGAATGCTAATACGGTAACGTTGATGATTTCCCGTTGCGGTATCACAGGTAGGTCTTAGGTATTATATAACAGGTTTGAAGGCGTTTCGTTGATTGCCTATCTGGGATCCACCTGAATGACAAATTCGTAGTTGATGTGCGCAGGCGTGTCACCTTCGAAGGTTCTCCAATAAGTAATACTGCACTCGAAACGTAATGTTCAAAGAACACCGCGTGAATCAAGGGACAGCAGGAGAAAATGAATTAACATTAACTCTGAATTTTTGAAGTTTGTAAGCCTCAGGGAAACCTGCTTCCTCGACAAGGAGTTCCAAAGGTCAGCTGTTCTATTGAAAAAAGATCCCTGAGCAAAAGAGGTTCGACAGGTCTTCAAGCTCACAACAGAGGGGTGAGAATTCTGCATTCGTCGGGTCATCTGTATTGATACTACTAGGGCGGAACGATTGATGACAATTCAGAAGAACTCCGACCGTGGAAATATCTTGAGAAGAGATGAAAGTCTCCAACCCTTCTAAGATGTTCCAACGAAGTGAGTGAATCCGTGAGCTGAGAATCGTCCTAACAGGATGGATTGCTTTTCTCTCAATAGAAAATCAAGCAGTTTATCATCGTTAATACTATTGGCGCTAGTTCCTCTCTATATTTTTGTTTCTCGTGTTTATAAGGGGACTCTGGAGGAGGAACAAGTATGAAGAGTACTGTTTTCCGCAAAACTATGCACATCCAATGAAAAATATGTTCTCCAGCAAATCACCAATTTGAAGCAGAAACAAAGCAGGCCCCAGAACTGAGATAAATATCAGACGATACTCCATCATCAACAACCGCATATCAGAGACCTATCAGACAGGTGAATCTCCAACAGAGCACAGAATTGAATAAATAAACCATAAGACTGCAGTTCGGAAAGAAGACTCCGATACCAAACTCGATCAAAGGCTTTTGAAATGTCGAGTTGATATTTGATAGTGGAATCCATATAGTCGATCATTAAATTATTCCTGATTTCTCCAGATATTTGGTAACCTTCATATTGATTGCTTTTTTCATAACTTTGGGCATGCAATGCAATATTGGTCTACAATTACTGCTGCAACCGAAAGATTTTGACGTGATGTGGTTTAAGCTTGTCAATATTCAACAAACTTAAGTTGTCTATCTTTATTCATCACCTAACAATGACTCTTTTGACAGACTATTCGAATTTCTATCGGAAAAGATCGACTTCAAAGAAAACCATCCAACTGCTGAGGTCACCATATTGGGCGATTTTGATGTACATAATTCGTCATAGCTAAATTATCGAATAAAACAGATGAAACAACTGATAGATCAATCCACTCTTGTTCAACAACTTTTGGCTCCAATAAATGGTAAGTTACCCGCACGTCGTGTCTGGCATTACAAGTCAGCAGACTGGGACGGTCTTCAAACGTTTTTTTCTGATTTTCCTTGGAGAGGGGTCTCTTTTTCATCTGGTAATCCCACTCTACGTCCCCAAGAAATCTCTATACCATCATCCTGAGGACGGAAACATTAACTCCAAGTAGAACAAAGACACCACAGTCTGAACTGCTCTAAGGCTGTCACATCCAAACAAGCGCCATTCAATCGCTGGAGGTAAAACTCCAGTTCAGAGACGAGATATGAGTATGTTAACGCTAGAAATAGGTGTAGTGCAACAATTGAAGCTTGCAAAGAAGCACATAATCTCAGAATTAGTTCAAAACTTGTTGAGTGTCCAAATGGTTCTCATTCGTCTTGGTCATTTGCTAAAGCTGTCGCCAAAAATTTCCCGTTTAGTTCATTTCCCCCTTTAACCAAAGAAGATCACAATCCAACACTGCCCAACAAAAAGCGTATATATTGGCAAATATGGAAAACAGCAAGAGTTCAGACAGTCCCTAAAAAAAGGGTAAAAAAAACCCTACCTTCTAATTATTTTCTGAATCCCCGAAGTCATGGAAAAAGCAATCAGTATGAAGCTTTTCAAACTAGAGAAATCAGTTATAATTAATGATCGAAAATACGGATTTCGTCATCAAAGATCAACCAGTGACTTATTAGCTTATGTTCACTTAGGGCCAGTTTTTCAATACAAGGATAAATGAGTTATCTGTCAGATAGATGGAAGGAGAGAGGAGGTGCGCGGGGATAATACTTGGCAGTGACAAGGAAAAAAACTGATGGTTATTTTAATCTGACAGATATCTTGCATTGAAAAACCGGTCCTTAGAAGTGTAACATGTGGTGTCAAGGTTCAATTCTGGGATCTGTTTTATTTCTTATATATATATATATATATATATATATATATATATATATATTTATATATATATATATATATATATATATATATATATATATATATATTGTTGAGTGGAAGAGCAAAATCTCGTCCCTAGAACAAGCATTTTGAACTCTGCCATTGAATAGGTGCTACTCTTGGATGTGTTCATTATCGCTATGTAACTAAAAGCAATATTATTATTATTATTATTATATATATATATTTGTTACATTAATGATGATTGAAAGAAAATTTCGTTATGGTTGAATAGTCACAAGCTAACTTTAAATATTGGAAAATCCTCATTTATGTTATTAACAAGGAGAAAACCAAATCATAATAAGAATAACATTATTTTTAATAGGCAAAATATAGAATATTTGGGAGTAACAAAATTTTTAGGATTATACATTGATGAACAACTCTCTTGGAAAAATCATATTGAATATTTAAGAAAAAAAATATCATCATTAATTGGTATTATGTTCAGAATTCGAAACTATATTTGTTTGAAACATCTCAAATTAATATATTATAGCTTTATTTATTCAAAACTACAATACTTGATATCAGTATGGGGAAATGCTAACGCTTTGATCATACATCCCCAAAAATCTCTGCAAAATAATACAATCAAATGCATATTCAAATTACCTTTTCGATATCCCACTTCCGATTTATATGTGAAAAATGAGCTTTTAAATATCAGCTCTTTAAATAAATTGAAAATTTGTTCTTTCATCCATTTCGTAAAAAATAAACATTCTTCTCTAACCTTCAACACAATTGAAACAATTCATAAATATGAAACTAGGCAGTCCAAAAGATTGAGTACTATCAGTAGAATCATAACAAACTACGGAAAAAAAATCAATTTTATATAATGGAGTGTTAATATATAACACACTAACAAAGAGACTAACGGAAGATTTTTTTGACAAATGCTACAAAAGAAACTTGAAAAATTATTTGATCCAGTAACACTTCTCTTTTTCCATCTGACATTGGATTGATTCATGATCAAAATCTTCTTTTTAATGCATGAATTGTAATAGTGTTTTAGTTTTAAGATCCCTTCTTCATAAACATTCATGTTTCTTGGGGTCAATAAAGATTGATTAATTGTCATATTTGGCATAATTCAATCGAAAAATTCGGAGAAACAATAGCTGTTGCACTTGATACTTCACAAGCGATTGATAGAGTTTGACGTCAGGGTCTCCTTACTGCCGTCTTATGGTTTGTCTCCTCAGTTGTGTGCTTTGTTGAAGAGTTTCTTGTCTGATAGGTCTCTGCATGTGGTTGTTGAAATCGCGATAACTTGAGAACGGAAAATATTGATACCAGATTGTAGGTAATTTCACGATATTCAATCAACAAACTTTCAGTCATCCTTTTATCCGACAACTCTCAACGTTTCAGAGATATACGCAAAAAACGAAAATTCGTTTTGGATAAAAACAAAGCACAAGCGCGATCTATGGAAACTTTCACAGCATTTATCCCAAACCAACCAGAAGAATGTCATTCCAACAACAATCCAGGGAATGCATAAAAAAAAGCTAGTCTGTACAAAAAGTATATATTCATAGTAAATTGATTCGAATAGAATTAGGTACAAAAATACTTTAAAAAATAAATAACGCCTTTGATGTATCAATCAATCATACACTATGATGGTAATACTTCAAACTAAAAACTAATCAACGATGGATATTTTACAAAACTATATACACAAGTCGCTGTTTCTCAAGAAAACGTTTTCCTAAAAATACAATTTGGTACATTGGAACGCAAAACTTGACTCATTATAAATAGAAAATTGTTTTCTTATAATATACCTTTTACTGCTCATAAATAATACATTGAATATGGTCTCAAAGTAAATGTTTAGGCAGATACAATAATTGTTTCCATGTCATGCTAACCAAATTGGCATCACCAGATGATTTGTGCCACTTTTCATTTGAACACAGAATCGAGTAAATTTGGGTCGAGCCAAAATATCTAGTACTTAGGTTTTTCAATAATGACTAAAAAATGTTTCACTTCAAATATCATTCCTTACCATCCAATGTACCAAACAACACAGCCTCAGACTGAAGCATTTGTCATTTTCACGAAAATCACCAACTAAACCGAAGGGACCCGAGTGATTCAGCCCATTATAATACATATTGTGAAATAACGAGAAAAGTGTTTCATTTTTGCAGAAATTGAAATCGGGGTCAAATTAAAGCTGCGGCGCCACTTTGGCAAAATTTTCAACTAATTTGCATCACTTTGACATATCATACCTAAGCAAGGTTAGGACTTGGACATTTCTGTCAGGGTGTGAAAATACGAAACCGTCAGCATTTGGTAGGCGATTATTATCATTTATAGTGGTTTTAGTCTTAGTAAAAATAAATAATAATGAAGTGTGCTCTATAAACATTTTAGATGTAATTTCCATCATGTACGGAAAATTTCAAAAAGCATTGCAGCGTCACTTCGGCCTAGACTTTAACTTAGTTGCAACACTTTGAAATTGACTGAAACTTTCAATCAGAGTATTGCTTTTCTTGGAATCGCAATAGTATAAAGGGCTGAACTCACCTTTCTCAAACAGTTTTGAGCTGATATAAAATACAATGCAAGTAGATTCAAATACCCGCAACAACATCAAATCTCGTTAAATATCGTCAGGTAACTGATGGACGTGAGTCTCGAAATAGTTATAGTTCCATTCGGCTGACGTGACTTTCCCCAATTTTCACCACTTACATAAGCTCAAATCGAGAGGATTAATCCTTTGAATTTTTAACCTCTTATCCTTCTATTCTTCTTTCCTTAATTTGATCTTATATTCCTCATGAGTAATTTTATTTCCATCTTATACTTCTCTACTTCCTGTTCTTTTTTTCTTAATTTGATCTTATACTCCTCTATGGTGTTCCTAGCTTCGACTAGCTGGCTCATGACTGATTCCATATCATTCTGAGAAGTTTTTTCGACCCGAGCAATCATCACAGGTTCCTCAGATACCTAAGGAAATAGATTTAAATTTAGATGATTCAAATGCTGATAACTTGTTGAGCATGCTTTGAAAATTTTTGAAATTGTGAATAATATTATAATTTGATATGGACCAAAATGAATATAATTATTCAATTGTTTTGCTATTCTAATAGATGAGTGTACAAGGGAGATTCCAGAACTTGTAAATAACGATTAGTTGAAGGCTAATGAAAAGATATTGAAAGGGCTTCCATAGTCCGCACGTAAGTAGTAATAGTTTGAACTTCCATTGTATATTGAAACCATTTGAGGATCTTATGAGATCGAAACCCAAACAATGGAATACGAATAATGGAATTGAAATATACAGTAAAACAACCAAACATATAATTTTTTTTTTAAATGAATGAACAGAAGCTGATTATTTTTTTACTGTGTATTTTTCATTATTCCTATTTTGTTTTCGTTTCGATTCTTTCGATATTGTAAGTTCTTCAGGTCTCAATATAGTGAGTTATATAGACAATGGAAGTTTGAACCAATACTACTCAACAAGGAGGAGGGTCAACCACTTTCACACAAAAGTCCACGCCTGAAGGAATTCCCCCGTTTCCGTTTTACTTTCCGTTTCCGCTTTCTTGCCGTTGCTCGTTTGTTTCAGAAGAATCGGTGTCGATCCTGATTAACTCACTGTAAGGATTTCTGGTGAGACTTCTGGTTTTCAACATGGAATTACAAGATTTCCAGTGCAAGTTTTGTATACCGGAATTCCGAAGTGAAACACCCCTCTATGGGGGCTTTTTTTGGGGTTGCAACGATTTTAATCAAATGATTTATATCATGATTTGAATCAATTGATTTCTTCAGTTTTAGGCATGATCGAAAGGAAATACAACAACAACAGTTTATAATCTATAAATTTATTAGCGAAGCCATAAATCGAATCACAAGAGGAGATATATATATATATATTATATATATATATATATATATATACATATATATATATATGTATATAGAAGAATCCTTTTAATATTCGGATGTGAGTCAACAAGGAATTGAAACAAAGTGAACTCTTTATTCTGTTCAAGCTTTCGAGTCTTTATTGGCTCTTCATCAGGAACTCTACAATGAATTGGGAAAAATTGTAAGAATAGAAATTTTCTTTAACATGTGCTTACTTACGAATGTGAGGTTAGTAATCCTTTTTTAATAAAAACATAAAGGACAACATATCACAACACATCGACTTAATGGTACAAATATAATATAAAACTTTAATCAAAAGATATGAGCAATTAAACATGTAAAAGAATTGAAAATATGGGAGAAGTTGTTTCTCCTAACGGGCATTGGAAACTATATTTGTAATTTTAACGGAAATTATGTGAATAAGAAGGGAATGACACACACACACACACACACACACACACACACACATATATATATATATATATATATATATATATATATATATATATATATATATATATATATATATATATATATATATGTGTGTGTGTGTGTGTGTGTGTCATTCCCTCATATATATATATATATATATATATATATATATATATATATATATATATATATATATATATATATATATATATATATATATATATATATATATATATATATATATATATATATATATGAGAGAGAGAGAGAGAGAAAGTGTTATTTGCTATGAAGCAAGATGAATGAGGAAACTGATAAATAGATTATCAAATTCTTTGGTCTATCACAATTTGCATTCAATTCGAAATGCCCACCACAAGATAGCTAGCTATTTCTGGCTTTGGCCTTCATCAGCTGTGGAAAAACTATGACAGCATTTCCTTATAGTGTTACACCCTGGGTGGTTCCACTTATGTGTCGCTTGCCGTAAAGGCACGATTCATTTCAAATCCTCTGGATATCTATCACAGTTTGTCTTCGATACGAGGACCATGCCACCCCACAGCTGATGAAGGCCAAAGCCAGAAATAGCTAGATATCTTGTGGTGGGCATTTCGAATTGAATGCAAATTGTGATAGAGCAGAGAATTTGATAATCTATTTATATATATATATATATACAGCGAAGCCCTGTTATGTTCGAAGAACAGCACGTGAATAAAGGGACAGGAGATACGAATTAACTAACCTAAACCTTCCTCAGAAAGGAGCTCCAAAGTTCTGCTGTTCTATGGAAAAAAGATCCCGGAGCAAGAGAAGTTCGACAAGCTCACAACAAAGGGGTGAGAATTCTGAACTCGTCGGGTCATCCGTGTTGATACTGCCAAGGGTGGAACGATTAACAACAAACTCTGTCTGAATTGTTTCAATCCGAATCATATGATACAGGATTGTCAAAAATCAGGTTGTAGAATTCGTAGTCAAAGGCATAATTCTTTATTACATCGTAACCTCGTGCTTTCACACATGCAGGGAGTACGAACACGGTTGCAATGCGCGAAGTGGAGTCAGAAAATTATGTGGCGTCTACTTCGACGAGCTTACTCACGAGAGATAGTGCCATCGAGAATCGTATGGCACTGCTAAACTTTCGGAGGTTGAAGATCTCAATTCTGTTCAAATCGCTGATAGTTCGGGAAATGAATTAGACTCATTTTCAGGGATCACTCAACAAACAACTTATTGCCTTCTTACTACGGCATTAGTGAATGTAATCGGTGCTGATGATGAATTATATCAGGCTAGAGTTCTGGTAGATTCAGGAAGCCAAAGTAACTTTGTTTCCGAAGAATTTTCAAAGAAAATACCTCATCATTATTGAAGAGTAGAGTTTGACATGTCATTTGAGGGTTGTTTTCAGTGCCTCTAGTAAGACTTCAAGCGGACTCAGTCTCAATGATGTACAGTTTGTAGGGCCGACTATTCAAAATGACTTATTTTCTATTTTGACCAGGTTTCGCAAGCATAAATGTGTGCTGAACGCAGACGTTTCGAAAATGTTTCGTCAGATCTGGATACATCCTAAACATCGAAGTTATCAACGTATACTATGGCCGGCAGATACAGGAGATGTCATTTGTTATAAACTGAATACGGTAGTATATGGTATGGCATCTAGTCCATTCTTGGCATAATGTTGTCTACATCAAGTAGCTAGTGAATTCGAGAATGAGTTTCCATCAGCTGCGTAAATTATTAGAAATGACATGTATATGGATGACCTTCTGACAGGCACAAATGACGAGACTGAATTACTGACACTCCAAAGAGATGTATCAAAGATTTTAGCAAGTGTAGGTTTCGATTTGAGGAAGTGGTTATCCAATAAGAGAGATTTTTCTGACAGTTTCTCATGCTAATATTTAACCGTTAAAAGAGAGTGAGCAAATCAAAACGTTAGGTTTATACTGGAACGCGTATACTGATACTGTTCAGTACCGAATACGAGATTTTTCAAAACAGCTTGCTATAACTAAGCGTAAGATATTATCAAGGTCTAGTCAGATTTTTGATCCGTTAGGGTTAGTTCAACCAGTTATTGTTGATGCTAAGCTAATCATTCAGAGTTTATGGAAAGAAAAATATGATTGGGACTCTGAAGTTCCGGAACCTATACTTGACAAATGGAACAAATATTGTTTAGATATGAAATATCTCAATGACCTGAAAATTTCCAGATTTATTCTTTCTGACAATTTCAATCATGTGGAGTTACATGCATTTTCTGATGCTTCGGAAAAAGCCTATGCTATAGCTATTTATATACGTTGTATTAGCGACAGTGACAGTTTTTCCTCTCATTTACTCTGTGCAAGGAGCAAGGTTGCTCCGACGAAACAACCGACTCTTCCTAGATTAGAACTGACAGCTGTATTGACATATGCTAGACTGACAAAAAAGGTATTGAACTCAATTGACATAAAATTTGATAGAATTTATAATTTTAGCGATTCCACCATAACTTTATGTTGGATCAAAAAAATCGAGTTATCGAGATTCAATCATTGTCAAATCCAAATGATTGGTTCCACTTTCGATCAGAGGACAATCCAGCTGACTTGGTGTCACGTGGTACCACTGCTATGAGCTTGCTCTCCAATGATTTGTGGTTCCATGGTCCATATTGGCTGAGAACCGGTGAATTACCATTAACCACTGTAGACGAAGGCTCAGTGATAGCGTGGTCTGAGCAACGAGTTGTAGTCAATTTTGCGATGATCTTATGGAATGATTTAGAATTTGATATGTTTTCACGTTTTTCATCACTATCCAAAGTAACCCGAATTTTGGGATATTGTTATCGATTTATTTGTGATACGAGAACTAAACGATCAGGGGGGAATAAGATAATTAGTGGTAATTTGACTGCACAGGAATTGAAAGCGTCACTTCAAAACCTGATAAGAATTTCTCAAATTCAATCTTTCAGACAAGATTATCTTAATCTACTCAACGAGCGACCACTGAGTAAAGATATATTCTTTCTTCAAATCCATTCATGGATAAAGACAATCTCATAAGGGTTGGTGGCAGGATCCAGAATGCTAAAATTGAATATGAAAATTGGACATAGGTTTAAAAAAACTCTTTGTCTCTGACAAGTATCGCACTGATGGTGGCATAAAAGCCCAAAGCGCTTTGCAATTTATAAATTATTTACACGAAATACGACTCTATCCCTGATTCTTCTACAGAATGTGATGCCAGGCATGGAGTACCTCTAGGACTACATTCGGATCAGAGTCGGAACTTCGAGTCGGATGTTTGGAGAGATGATGACTCTTTAAGGAATCAAGAAATCCAGAATTACAGCTCTTCAACCGCAATTTGATGGATCGGTGGAGAGGCACAATCACCAACTACTTTTTGGCGATTATCTCGGAAAATCAACGAGATTTGGTTCCTCTCTTTCTGTTGGCGCATCGAAGTTCCCAACACGAACCTACAGGCTACACGCCATCTATGCTGCTAACTGGTCGACTTACTATTTGGCAGGCCTGACAGCGATGAAGAAGTACCCCTTCCGGAGTATGTGGAAGAACTGAAGGAGAGATTGAGAATCGTTCACGAATTCTCCAGATCCAAGCTGGAAGTGACCAGTAATAAAATTAAGGTTAGGTTTGATAAGATGTATGTACCAGAAAGCTTCAAGAAGGTTGAGGCAGTGTGGCTTTGCCCACACCGAAGGCGGGTTTTGCCCCGAATTGCAGGGGTCATGGCATGGACCGTACTCGATTACCGAAAAGATCAAAGACCTTGTATACAAGATCCAATTATCTCCCAGAAGCAAGCCCAAGATTGTCCGCATAGAACGAGTAAGTCCTTACAAGGACGGGCAATGTCACGAGGACTATGAATCAAGTGAATAAACCCACCTTTTGCACAAACTTTCCATATGCTAGTACATTCCAAAAAAACAATGAATACATTAACTTGGAAGTTTCTGGGTAGACCCCGATCATTCCTTCCAGATCACAAACCTAATTCTAGAAATCTAGAAGATTCGAGATATTCAACTACTAGGCAAATAACAGGGTGCGCGATGGCGACTGTCAGTAGTCATACAGATTTGAAGTTGGCAAGCGAAGTGACAGAAGCGATTGGCAGTGGTTTATTAGCGAAAGATAAGCGACAACGTTGCCAAACTAATTTCAGAGAGTTTGTGTTATGAGTATTATTTTGTGAAATAACTCGTCCTGTTACATCGCAATTTATGTCGGGCTTGAGGGCCGTGTTCTGGAATTTTGTGTTCCGAACATGGCCCTCAAGCCCGAAAAGCTTGCGATGCATCAACGCCGAGCGTGAAAGCCTACATTCTTTAATTAATTTGTTTTATGTTTTTTAGTGTTTAGTAAATGAATTAGTTTTCGTTATACCAAGTGTCATTTATTACTGAACCCATAGGAAAAACGTAACATAATTATAATGGGCAGAATACTTACTCTTGTGGCAGAAGAAACAGGAGTGAAAGTAGAAACAGGTAACCGGTTTGAAGATATGGGGATAAATTTATTTTTCTTCATTACTACTCTTTTGAATTGACCTCGTGACGGCAAAACCTTCAGTTGCTTGGACATATTTTTGTTATTGGTCATTGCTAGGAATTGTTCAGGAGTTATTGTCACAACTTTTTTAGTCATTTGTAAAACAGGTGGTGGTGGTTGCTGCTGCTGCTCAGATTGTTTGACTGAATTAAGAACTTCTTTCCCAATATCTAGAAAATGAAAGGGATGGATATGAAAATGATAGTGATTATCTGAAGACCAGAAATAATGTTAGATTTTGTGGAATATTTTTTCACATTTGCTATACCACTCTCAGAGCCATTATATGTGAACTGATATGTTGAAATATTATTTGCTAGTTATCAATTTAATATTTGAAATTAAAGATCTTTTCATAAAATCAAAATTTTTGGCTTTCAAGATTTGCATGACTCTGGAACTTGATCATTATTCAAGCAAAACACTGTGGCTGCTAGTCGCTAAATGTTTCTTATTATTTGGGTTATGCATGATCAATGAAATATCAACCTTATTCCTAATAATTGTGTTCCCTCCATTTGATTTGGTACTTCATAAATATGACATTGGTTTTCGCTTATTTCGTTGACTACTTGATATCAAAACAGTATACTTTGTCGATCGGTCTGTTGACTGTAAACTTCCAGTTTCCTAACGAGAACGTCAAAGTGAATGAGCCAGTCAAAGGGACAAATCTTGACTATTTCCGCAGTAATGAGAGAAATAAAAGGTTTTTGAACAAAATAATGTTCCATATATCGATATTGTTACGATATTATATAACGTTTCATATTATATATTGTATTTTTTTAATTTTATGGTAGAAGAGCCCACGATGCTGAATCGGGATTTACTCGAGCGTCATTGAGACCTATTGGGTTGCGAAGCTTAGATGATAAAAAGAAAAAAATGTTGTATAATGTATACCTTTTCATCGGTGAGGGGAGCAGCTATAGACTTTAAAAAATGTAAAAAAAAACTGTTGCATGGACATACTCGAGCGGGTCAGATATTGATATCATCTATGTCCTACATATTTTAAAAATTTACGTATGTCAATCTGATTGTTTCCATGATGGGGGTGGTCGTATGTAAGGGTTGAAAATGAAAAAAAAAGCTCTTATATAATAATGGATGTGATGCAGACTTGCGGCCGTTATTAGGTGAAAAAAAATCGTCATTTCGAAATACACAAGCGCGTCAGTTTAGGATATATATGGTTTATCTTTACGCCCTAGCCTAGACGTTGCAGTCTCATTATCTGACGATTATCTGGAGGGATTCGCCTATTCTGCCAATTTATCTTTTTTTTTTATTTTTTTCAAATCATTGAACTCAATTAATTGAAAATCTCAGGAAAAAGCATGCAAATAAAAAAAGTGTATGTTTTTTTTAGAAGAGAACTTGTATTTATAAGAAAATAATTACAAGCAATTTAATTTTTAAAATTTTAACACCTTGGATATTCGTAGTAAAAAGTATCATGCCACCAACGAGTCTGTGTGATCAACTGTCATGGCGTCATGGCAACAGAAACCAGAGTGGGGACGGAGTGAAAAAGAAATAGAAACCTGGAGAGGGGAATATAGGCATCACGTAGCTGCACGCATTAAACTTTATCGATGAATTTTTATTATTTCGGCTTGTGGAAATCGTCAGACTATATATTTTTTGCAATTCTTGAATTATCCCTCCAAAATAAAAATAAAATTACCACGCTCAAGAATGTCGAGATGACGTTATCTTTACAACTTTGTAGCCCTCCTCCTTCTTTAGGTCACTGTCGAATTGTCAGATTAGTGGAACATACACGTTTCAGAATGTAACTAACTCACCCTACCTTAGTCTGAAGCGCTCGAGAATTTCAGATGCTCATTTTTTTTTGATAATCTGATTCTTTATCCTTGAAGGGCGGCCATATATATAGGGCTCATATATGGTGGAAGTACTTAACCGGGTACAAGGTATCCCCCTGTATATTAATCTGCCGCGCTTTAGTAAATCCCGAAATCCCCGCTTGGGCTCCCCTATTATTATTTTATTATTATGAAAAACTGTATACATATACTGGGTGTGAACCTGTTTGTGATGGGAGTATAAGTAAAATCTATCTTCTAAAAATGTTCCCCGTTTATCAAACCAGTATGTAGACTCAGGAAGTTTTCTGAAAATATCACTAAACATATTGCGCACATCACACAATATATTTTGATCTGTTTATGATTACACACTATGTTTCACACTGAGCAGGAACAGAGATTCTCAGGGTTTTTATTGGGTGGATAAGGCTGGTATTGAAAGTCGAAATCTCGTGGATTTTATTTATTATTTGTATGCAAGTTGGTATGCGCCTAGGAAATGTCCTCAGCTTGGCAACTAAAAGAAAACTTACATTTATACTAGTGTTTAGGCATGGAATAGAATAAAGACATTATAAAAGTATGATTTGAATTTAACTTGGAAGTTTTAAGGTTAGGAGAATGCAAGTAAAAATAATGATATGGTGACAATTTCTTACCTAAAAGAAGACCAGCCAGCGTCAAAAAATACTGTATATTGTATATGTATATAGTATATTTAAACGGATCAGCCATAAAGGTTCTACTACATGGAATGCTAAGTTGAGAATGCTTCAAGTCCGTTGTAATATACGAATCAATCGTGAAAATCTTCAGACGCTGATAAGATTGTGAGAAAAAATACAACAAAAAGCGTCGGTTTTGAAAACAGGAATTGAGTTTTACTGATGGGCCTAGTGGCGCCATCTTACGAAAATTATAGTGAACCACTGAACCGAAGAGGGAAGAATTCTGTGAGTAATTCATAGTCTCATAGTTGGCGACGACAGTGGCAGATAGATGGACGATTGCAAATAATAAACAACTAGTTTATTCACGAGAAAAATCATTAAAGGAAAAACACCAAACAAACTGATAATGACAAACTAACGGGTTGAGAATATGTTTCGCTATAACACACCTCACCTGTTAAAACAACTGAATGCCCATTTTCCATAATGCTATTCAAAATATTGGCACCATCATTTTCATCATTTTGTAACAGTGTGATACCATGCTCTTGTAGCAACTTTAGTGAATCACTGGTGAATGTGCTGGGATCTACTGTGACATGTTGAATGAGGTCTTCATTCTCTCTTTGAATTCTTTCTTGATCAGTTTCCTCCTTCATCTGATCTGAAAATAATAAAGACGAATATAAGTGGTGAGAAGTTTGTTGGCCAAAAAGAGGAGAAAAGAAAAGCTCTTCAATTAAAAATATTCAAAAAAGCTTTAGGTAAAGTCTTCATTAACATGCAGTACCTATTTCTGAAAAATGTTTCAATGCATGTTAGACCATACCATACTTCTCCAGAACATTCAGATTATGGGATTGAGAAGCATTGTAAATGATCTTTTGAAATCTTATTTAGCTGACAAAAAAATATGAACATACTGTTTTAGAGTCGTATTTTTATATATTATAGTTAATAACCTACCACAATCTGCGAAAATAAAGAATGTATTTTGGAATCTCTACAAGTGTATTAGGACAGACTTTAGTCTACCCTACCTTCCTTAATGAAATCAGTTCTTTCTGAACTATGTTCAATTTCTCATATAAGTTCAATGATGCCCTGGTGTCTCCTATCTCCTAAAATTATCTTATTAGTAGCGAGGCGTATATTTTATTTTATGAACAGGAACACACTCGAACTTGCTGACTAATAGGATTTTCTATTCAGAAAGACCTGTTTTCGGGTTAGACTAGAAAGCTGCCTCCTTACACTTGTATATTTTCCAACAGATTCTTAATTTTTTCAGATTATGGTAGATTACAAAGCTTAAAAACCACCAAGGTAAAATGAGAACATTGTTCTTGTTTGACAAAATGGTTAAGGCTTCTGCGGCCGAGGTTTGCGGTATCACTACTATGGTTCGGGTTTGAAGGCCGTCATTTCTTGGAATGTCTTCCTGACGTTTCGCTGGAGCGATTGGTTACCTTCAGAGGCTCATACATCTTGAGTTCGACTCCTATGGCTAGATATTACGATTTCATAAAGTGTATTTATATGGATTGAGGTAGTCATCTTTTTCTGGATTCGGATAATTTTCATTAATATTGATTGCCGTAATTACTGGATTCGGAGAAGTATCATCAGCACTACAGAACAACCGTTAAAAGTGCTCGATTAATGTTGCATGGGGCTGGAGTTACGAAATATCTTTGGGCTGAAGAAATAAGTACGGCCGTTTATATTCCAAATCGAACTTCAACTACTCAAGCCATCAATCAATTGAGGGGTGGCCCTTAGAAACCGAGTCTATCCTATGAGAAAATATTTGGAAGTGAAGAATTCGTCCATATTCCTGACGTTAAACGTTCAAAACTGGATCCCAAAAGTAGAAAACTAATATTTGTTGGCTATAAAGGCAATTCTACAAACTACAGGCTTTTTGACTCTGTATTCAAGAAAACGGTACTCTGGAATGTTATTTTCAATCAAAATGTAAAAGATTTTTCACACCAAGAAAATATCACTCCAACTTCCATGGTATATTATGTTGATGTAATACATTGGCCAGAGGTTCGTGAAAATGGAAAGCAAGGTTCTGAAGTATTTGAAAAAGAATTTTCAGCTCAACGTCAAGTGAGAAATGAAGGACTTCCCCATAGTTTCGAATCATGTTTATGAATTATGTTGAAATAGATGTACCGAAATGAAAAAAAATTAATAAAATCACTATGAAGCCCTCACTTCTGGTCACAAGTAACAGCCCATTGAAAATCCTAGAAGGGGGAGATTTCTTCTTCCTAATCTAAATCAACAGAACTATGGTGGGTTTATAGAACGTTTTTTAATTTTTGTCTCAAGCGATATCTCAACATTAGTCGTAAGTTGAAAATTCATACACACTGCTCAATCGCAAACGTAAACTTTGATCTGATAATTAACCTTGGAAATTTGTTAATTCTCGATTTTTTGGACAATGCTCATGAATACGAGACAATTGTGCAAGCTTGACATCTGTCAACACTTTTGTTGAAAAAAATTTAATATTGAAGAAGCAGCATCAATCGATTTTTAATGGACTAAATTCAATGACCAGGAAATAATTCAAACAAATAATCTGTTCAAAACTTTCTATATTTTGATTAGTAAGTTGCATTCCATATGCATTTTCTAACACATTTATGAATAGAGGACATAAATTCATTTTTATGGTGTAATATAGGTCATTCTCTAGAAAGCCTAAATAATCATGCTTAAATCAACACAAAAGTTGCGTGAACACCTACATTAACTATTACTTGATGCAATGCTTGATATTAACACAAAAATCAAATTCCATTCCATAAACTCTGTGTTACATTCAATTGACAGGCCATTTATAATTTTATTGAAAAAAAGTGAATATGAAGTACATTTGAAACTTTTTTTTGTAGATTCGAAGGACAATCATTCTCTAATGGGGGTGCTGTATTTAACTTTGTATTTATGATTCACGTGCATTGATGAAACCTTCACAATCAAATTATGTGAGATATCTAAAATTTTGGTGTGTATAGAAAATATTCCTAATTATTCATATATCAGTTACTTACGATTTTTGAAATGATTTTGTCTGGTTTCATCAATTTCATTGGCAGGGTTTTCAAATTCTTGGAGAACTGCAGAATCTAGAAGTGGTCCACCAATAAGAATTAATGGAACACAAATGATAAGTTACCTAGACCACATTTCTACAACTCACCTACAGTGTAACCCTGAAACACTGAACATCCATTCTCATTATTTTCCAACTCCATCTCATCACCCAAATCTTGATACTGGTTGTCAGTGCTCTCTTCAGATGATAACTGTATAACTAAATTCTGAGAATTTATTTCTGCTTCTGCTATACTTCCTGTTAACAGATTTTTTATGTCAAATCTGTCAATTTGATTAGCTATATCTAAAGGCGTCAATTCAAATTTGTTTGATTCGTTTATGAGAGCTCCACTCCTTAACAAGTGAGTAACTACTTCTAAGTGACCATTTTGTACTGCCCAGTGCAGTGGTGTCATACCTAGCTGAAAAATTCAACCCATTTGAAAACAACTACAGAGGTAGATAAATCAACTACTTTTATTCAGACTTAATTTTTATTATATATAGAATGTTCATTCAATATTTGCATGAAATCATTACCAAATCTTTGCAGTCAATATCTGCTCCGTTTTTAATGAGAGTGTCAACAATTTGCAAATGCCCTTCATAGGCAGCCATATGTAAAGGAGTCCTGTCAACTTTTGTTCGGGCATCTTTGGATATTCCAGCTCTCAATAGTGTCTCAGTTATTTCTAAATGATTATTTTGTGCAGCCAGGTGTAAAGGACTTGTACCCAACTACAAACCAATGGAGAGAAATAGTTAACAGATTATGATCTAAACTCATCAATCGATTTGAAATATAAATCATTCACTATCTTTCAAAGAAATCAAATTTTTATTACCCAGTCTGCAGTGAATGGAGCACCCCTCGACAGCAAAATCTTTACTTGTTCAACATTTCCATCCAAAGCAGCTTTCAGTAACTGTTTGCCCAATTCATTGACAGAAACAGAAGGGTGAGTCACTAACCTTCCTCCCCAATCAATCTGTAATTTAAATTTCAGTTCAAATTGTATTTTTATCAAAGTGATTCTCACAGGTATAAGTTCAGCACCGTTCAAAGTTATGGTGTTGGTATTGTTGCCAGCTATAGCCGAGATGATGTATTTTGCTCTCTGGACACTTTGACCGTCTTCCACAACTCCACCGAACTTTAGCATGTCCTAAAACGTTACAAAATATAAAAATATCCATTTCGGTAGTTGGAAAAGTAGGGTTATAAGTAAGTGTATTCTGAAATTATCTGGTAACAGGAAAATGGAATCATACACCATCTTGAAATCTGTGAACATGGGGTTTCCTGTTCCTGTGGATAGCGGAAGTGAGTAGCCATTTCCATTGATTTTTTCGAATAAGATGGAAAAATGTTACCTTTTTCTTACTTTGAATAGACTGAAAACTTTAGTCAGTTAACTTTGTTCAATAATTCATTTGAAAAAAATTCTTAGTAAAACATAAACAACGTGTTTTCTCTAATCACTATTTTGATTTCGTTCCGCGCCATCTGCCGGTTCTCAAGAAATCTTTGCGGCGGACAATTCAAAATTTCAAGTAGGTATTCCAATTTATTATCAATATATTTAGCAACTATAGAATAACAAAGATTGGTGTGAAGGAAAAAAAGATATGGGGAACGTCAAACCATAGAAGCAATTTTCAAGGCGCATTTTTCAAAGTCTGCATTCCAAACATTCAAGATATCTTTTAAAATAACGGTTTTCGAAGGAATGTGTTACTCATTTATTGAAACCCAGATTTCAATGAGAGAAATTGAGTGAGATATTTGAGATCTAAGCGATGGAAAAAAGTCTATTCGCAAAAATTCCAAGCGCGTTCGGTTATTTCACAGATGCCGAAGTGAACCAATACGGTGGCACCCCCCCCCCTCCTCCTGAAACTTTCGTTTGTTTTTTTGAAAAGAGTGTGATTTTTATGGTAAAACTGATATTTGTCCCCCAAACATCACGTGATCTGGAAAGCCTAATACATCAAGGATCTTATTCACGAATCGCGCGAAATGATTGGGTTGAACTGCGCTGCAATTGCTGTTGGAGCTTGGAGCAGTAACTTTTTCGCTGCTGCCGCAAAATTATACGGTTGAATGAACTCACCTGTAGAGTTCAATCGTAATAATATGAAGCGGCTCGTCCTGTTTATCACTGAAGGTAGTTCAGCTCTTCTGTACTGACTATACAAAACAAGAGAAACCATGTTTTCATCCCTATACCGGAGGTCCAGCCACCATCCGGAGGCATGGCGTGCGTTGCGTTGTCCATTTGTCATTTGTTCGAAGCATGCTGAACCAAAGAATATTAACGTATAACGAAAAAGAAGCGACACTTGCCACTACACAGCCGCTAATCCTGTGGTCGCCACCACTACAAAATTTCATGACCTCCAAAGTATTTCCTACGCATGACTACCAGAAAAAAAAACAGTAATCCAGTGAACTACTTGACAAGGAACAGCAGTACTTGTTTGTTTGTATTACTGACCGACTGCCGACATTGCTGGTAGACATGCGCATTCAGGGTGTATTTGACCAATTTGTGAGATTCGCTTCTTGTTCGTTATACGTAAATATTCTTTTCTTTGGCTGAACCTAGGAAGTTATGCTCACTAATAGGCTGGCCATGACAGTTTTCCATATAACTCGATGCGAAATACATTAGAGAAAGGATATGCCCATCAAGTGATATGGTAAAGGACAGAATAATAATTCTATACTTGAATTACTTCATCCTCCTTAACCTTTCTTTATCTGCTACATTGCAGAAGGAATTCGCTTAGAGGTTATACTTGAAATATTCTATCTTGGTCATTTCTCAGTCCTCTCTCACAGACCCAGTCCATTGTTTGTAATGTCTACGTTTATGCAACTTATTCCAATGTCATCTGTGGTTATACCCTTGAACTGTTATAAATGTTTACCTTTATTTCAGAGTTATACTCAGCGTATTAGGGTTACTGTAAAAATAAAAAATATCTGTTAAATGTCAGATTGAAATCTGTCAGTAGCGTATTGACAGATTTTAATCTATCACTGACAGATTTCAATCTGGGAATGACAGATTTCAATCTCTAGATTTCTAGAATCTGTCGATGGAGGTATTTTTTATTTTCACAGTGACCCTGATACGCCGTCTTACCTCAGGATCTGTATACATTTCAAAATTGCAACTTCCGATGGGCGGGACACTGGTAGGGTTGTGATATATTCGGACGAGCCACTTCATATAATTACGATTGAACTTCACAGATAAGTTCGTTTAATCGTATGATTATATTTCATCGGCGCGTCTTTTAATATCACTAGAGATAGGATGGATTTAGAAAGATCCGAAATCCAATAGCTTTATGATTGGTCCAAATTTGAATTCAGAACAATCAGAAAGCTATCGGATCGTCGTTCAAAGATAATGTTGCAATTAACTTCCGTCCAAAGAGTAAAACTCCAATGGAACAGATAGTTCGCAAGCAACTATCAGACTCTTATATTCTAAATGAACAATTTGTACAGACCAGCCTCAACTCACCTACACTGTATAGGTTGACGGACTAACACCTATCAGAAAACAACTACTCCCCTTGCTAAGACCACAAAGGGCATTGGATTACATCCAACAGGTGTTAGCGCAGGATTCTTCACAGAAGAAATTCCTGCATATGCTCTTGGCGATACAACTGCCAGAATCAATTTTCAATTATTGAAACGGGACACACTTGCAGACCGGTTTCGGGCTATTTGGACTCTCGTCAGTGCAAAACTTATCATTCCCTGAATGACCTGTTCGCCAACACAGGAAGGTATTTTAGAATGGCATTTGTAGTTGGTAACAAGCCTTACTTGTGGAGGGACTTCTGTCAAAGTCAATGACGTCTGATATAGAAAACTAAAGCTTTACTCTACTAGCTTTCTATCCAACCGGAAAATGAGTCGTCATATATGGAGATCATTTGACGTTTCTTACCCATTCAGTTTTCTTATAGAGAACTTACAATTCCTCTTAGCCTACACGGCAGCCTTATCAATAATAGAGATAGTGAGTTGGGGAACATGATTTTTTTTTGGAGGCAGATTTTTTTTTCAGTTGCCCGTAGGCCATTATTTTTCCATACATAGGTGGGGCTCTCCTGTTCAAAAGTCAGCAGGGCATGTCTGCTGGCCCTTAATCCATCGAAAAAAACAATTAGGTACCACTAGAAATCCATTTATTTCATCAATACCTGCCACTATCTTTCTTTGCTGCCCTATTGAGATCTCTTTCAGGAAGGAACTTCTTAATACAAGGAGAAATCAGGATATGTACACAGTCTGCCGTTTGCTAGGGCTCCTCTGGTAGGAACATCCCGCTGGGTCATTGTTGAAGGATTGCGAGTAGAGCTTGTTCTAAGCACCACACTGACCCTGAAGAATTTGTCTCTCTTCAGAGGTACCCCATTTAACAGTCCCTGCAGACTGAAAGTCAAACCACACGTTACCTGGATTCTGGGATGGGATCTTCTGTTGACCTTAAGAGGATCCTATTATCTGTAAGGATAATGTTTATTGCAAAAAATATTTGTGTCAAATGGTGCATCGTGCAAATATTTTAAAGTTTCTTGCCCTCTTCTAACCATTGCGATTTATAGATTTTATAGGTCATAGTTTATAAAATATACTAACATCATTATTAAATACAAGAATGGGATATAATATACCTCCTAGTGCAGCTGATAGGATCTATAGGAAATCATTGTTCATAAAATAAACAAACATTATTTCTATATGCTACAATACCAACGCCGAACATCTCCTATCGCGGCTGATAGAATCTTTAGGAAATCATTGTTCATTATATACTCAACCTAATCAAGCCGAAAACCTCTCATAGTGCGACTGATAGAATCTAGAAGATCATTGCTCATCTATGTAGCTGAAACCTCTCTTGTAGTCACTGACAGATTCTCTGGGAGATCATTGCCAATCTGCCGCCGAACCTCTCGTGTTGCGACAGACAGGTACCTACTGTCGAACGTCACCCATTTGCGACAAGTACTAACTGTATTCAAAATTTAGACCATTCAGAAAGCTGTCGCATCGTCGAACCATCGGATTTCGGATCTGCCTGAATCCAGCCTGGAGCCGCTTCACAAAGTTTGAAATTTCACCATATAAAACTGGCAAATTTTGTGCAGCGGCTTCAAGCGTTGTAAATTGTTACCGCGGCCATAGGGTATGCAAAAACACTCCTCGACCTAGCTCGAAGTCTCTTGACCTTGCCCTCTCACCCTAATGTCTACTCTAATCTCTTGAGTCTTCTTTCTAATACCTTCGTTTTTCCATATTTTTTTCACCTGATAATGCTGGGAAAATGCTGAGAATTCAATTATTGGGTCTGAACCGTGGAATCACCATGTGATCATCCATACACAGAAAGCAAATATTACAAATGAACGACTCACGCAGGGTTGCAATGCCTTCGGATGGTGGCTGGGCCTCCGGTATAGGGATGGAAATAAGGTTTCTTTTGTTTTGTGCTTTAAATTGTAGTCATCCAGTACAGTAGAGCTGTACTACCTCTAGTGATATAAGAGTACCACTCGTTGAAATATAATGGTACATATCACAATCGTATTTGAAAGAAATCGTATTTCATATAGAAACGTAGACTTTCATTACGTATGTTGTCAGACCGTACCTCGTCGTAGCGTATTTGATAGAAACGTGACAAAATCAAATTCGTAATATATTATAACAATCGCACAGCAAAAAAATCGTACCTCATAGAATGCGTAAAATTTCATAATGTATTTTATCAGAATCATAATTTGAATACGCGCGCATTCAGAATTTATTATATGGTCTGATGTTAGAATATATAAATTATGATTTTGTGCACTATGCAATGAAATTAGTTTAAGTAAAAGGAAAAATATGGAAGTAATAGTAATAATGCAAATAAAGTCGAAATCAATATAAAGTGTGGTGGGACATAATCATTCAATAAACACATGATTTGTACATGAAAGAACCCCACTTTGTACGAAGGTTCTATGGACCCATTAGGTCATTTTTAGGACAGTTACCCCTCCTCATCCCCTCTGGAAATATTTCACCTCTCAATGTGGAAGCAGCTGTAACTCAGTAACCATGCAAGGCCGATAGAATGATGCGGTTTGTTTTAAAATGGTCAAAATCGATCATTTACTCAAATTTGGATCTTTTCGAGGGTCCGCAAGATCCTCTTGGAGCCAAAATTGATTTGACGTGCCTTATCAGGGGTGCACGGTATACCCCTTTAGGTCATGATAACTTCATAAGGAGATCTCGGGAACGGGGCGACATCGGACTTTTTGCGGCCATATTGCGCCATGGTATGGTTGCCTGAAATGCTTACTAACAAGAGCGGACTCCTTCTCTCCCTCTGTCTCTCTCTTTCCTATAAATGCTAATCAACTATGCTCACCAATTGATCTGTTGCCTTTATATATTTATCGTTGTTTTGTTACGAATACTGCTATCACATGAGTTCATGAAAATCACATATTTATCTGAATTGCGCCTTACAGCTAGTTACTTTGTGGCGATTGGGAGAGTGCTTCTCATCTTACAGCATCGGAGCCTCGTTATCAGCCCCAATCTCCAAGAGATGGGAGCTCTTGCATCGGCTATATAGCTTGACCACGACGAAACACTCGACCCATTTACGATGCGCAAAACAAAGATAATGCGTCCTCTGTTGGTGGAAAGTCCATGAGTGGTAGTGCTAGTTTTTGGTGAGCTGTTTTTTTTGCCTAGGTGAGCAAATTGTTTTCTATTAAATAGATAATTTTTGAACCATTTGAACGATTCCTCAAGTACCAATGCTCTCCAACTTTCGCAAATTGAGAGAAAATAGTCCACATTTTATGTTCCTATCCAGTTGTGGTTGAATATCAGAAATAACATCCATTACTGCAGACTCAGTACCACTCGATCTGCGAAAGCCATATCGACCTGAATACAAATATTTTTTTTATTCTAGATAATCTATTAATCTGTTGTTCATTATTACTTTTTCAATAATTTTGGAAAAGACGGAAAGAACCGAAATTGGTTTATAATTATTCATATCTCCTTGTTTAACTGATTTGAATATAGTGTTACGTCCTAGCGCCGGTCCTGACCAGATCGTAAACGCAGTTAGGGAATCGCGTAGTAGCGGACGTCATTTTCCTAGAAACCGTAATGCCGCCTAGAGAATTCGAGACGCGTCATCGGGGCTTCTCTCGACGATTCTCGATTGGCACGCAGATATATATACGGCAGGCTTCGCCGCGAGAGGAGATTTTGTATTCAGAGCTAAGTGACGAGAATTGTTGAGATCTAAGTGAAGCAGAGCTTTGTGCGAAAGTAGAATTGTTAGTACAGAGAGTTTTAGTAGCGAGCGAGCATTGGAAAGTTATCGGAGCGATTTAAGTGATTGTGTTGTATTGTTTTGTGATAGAGAGTTATAATAAAAGTAGTTTAGTGTTGTTTGGTGTTTTAATCGACGAACCCAGAGGAATATTGTAACAGTGGTGTCAGAATTGAGATTTTCCTAAGGACTTATCGTAACAGTGGTGTCGGAAGTGGAATTTTTGCTGGTAAATAAGAACAATTTATGATTAATACGAGAAGTACATCTTACGATACGATGGAGGATATGTTGAAGTTTATGCAAAACCAATTTGCGGATTGGGAAAGACGACGACAGGAAGATGAAAAGCGTCGGCTGGAGGAGAAAGAATTAGAGGAAAAGCGACGACAGGAAGATGAAAAGCGACGGCTGGAGGAAAAAGAATTGGCGGAAAAGCGACGGCTGGAGGAAAAAGAATTGGCGGAAAAGCGACGGCAGGAGGAAAAACAAGAACGAGAAGAATCGCTCAGGAAAATTCTCGAAAATGAAAAGAAAGAACGAGAAGAAGGACTCCAGAAAATTCTCGAAAATGAAAAGAAAGAACGAGAAGAAGGACTCCAGAAAATTCTCGAAAATGAAAAGAAAGAACGAGAAGATGAAAAGAGAGATAGAGAAGAAGCACTCCAGAAAATTCTAGAACAACAGAGAAAAGAACGAGAAGACCTCCAGAAAATTCTAGAACAACAAAAGAATGAATTAGAGCAAATAGAAAAACAACAAAAAGAAGACTTCCAGAAAGTTCTAGAAAATCAGGAAAAGTTCTTCGAGCATGTTTCACATGAAACCAAAGTTCAAATGGAAGAACTGAAAGAAAGCCTAAAGGTAGAACTGAAAGAAGACCTAAAGGTAGAACTGAAGGAAGATGTCAATAAGAAAGTGGATATAGTGCGAGATGAGATGAGAAATGAGATGAGAAATGAAATAAAAAATGAAATGAGAGGTCTAGAAAAACAGATAGCTCATCTCAAGAACCAAGATCGTCAAGACAGGGTTGCCTCATCAGGAATTTCCGTAAAACCGCCGACTTTTGATGGACAGTCGTCTTGGTCCATGTATCGTCGACAATTTGAGGCTGTGGCAGAAACTAATGGATGGGGCGACGAGGAAAAAGCTACGGCACTGATCGTAGCTTTGAGAGGACCAGCTTTGGGTATATTACAAACGATACCCATAGAACAGCAGAAGCAATATCAGGACCTGATTTCTGCACTGGAGTTGAGGTATGGCGATCAACACCGAGAACAGCTGTACCGGGCCCAAATGAAGACTCGCACACAAAAATCAGGTGAGAGTCTGCAAGAATTTGAGGCAGATGTTCGACGCCTAATCCAGCTGGCGTACCCAGATGCACCCGGAGATTTCAAGGAGCAGTTGGCTGTGCAGATATTTATTGACGGACTTAGAGACCCAGAAATCCAAAGAACTCTGCGACTTACAAGTTTCAAAAGGAGTAGCGATGCCTTGGTACGTTCGCTAGAAGTGGAGGCGGCCTTCAACACCTCGAGGCCGAAAGTGCGAGCGGTAACAATTGACGATCCCGAACATAGATCTGGCGCTACGAGTGGTTCATTTGAGAAATTTCTGGAGGAGATCAAATCGTTGATAAGTGGAATGAGCACCCAGAAGAAGAGAACGTGCTACCGATGTGGAAAACCAGGACATCTTATGAACGACTGTTGGGTGAAAATGCCACAGAGGATTTGCTATAGATGTAGGAGACCGGGGCATTTCATAAAAGACTGCAGGGAGAGAATGCCACAAAGAAAATGTTACAGATGTGGAAGATCAGGGCATTTCAAGAGAGATTGCAAGGTGAGAATGCCACCAAAATACAACTCACCTGCCAGGACGCCGCCAAGTTCGCAATCACCTGTGAGGTCAAGGTCACCGAGGGTCATCTGTATTAACAGGCTGAAAAGAACATCTGAGAGCCTCACCATCCCAGGGAAATTGAATAAAATGGATGGATGTAATATGCACCATAGACACCGGTGCTGCAGTTTCCTTGGTACGCAGCGACATCCTTCGGCCTGGAAACGTAAAGCCTATTTCATCCAACGTCGTGATTCGGACAGTAACTGGTGAAAACGCACCTATTCGAGGAGAAGCTGAAATTACGTTGATTCTTGGGCGACTCACTATCACAGGTACAGTTTACGTCGCAGATATAGAAGATGAAGTCATACTCGGAATGGACTTGATCAGTGACCATGGAATTTCATTCGACAATGAGCAAAAGATCATAGGGTTCGGAGAAGAAGAATTTGTCCTTACAACTCCAACGGAAAGGACGAAACCTGCCAAACTGCGATTATTGAAAACTGCGAGAATCCCTGCATTGTCGAAGGAAGTAGCTCGTGTCACAGAGAATAATGTCCCTGAATGCAGCGTGCAGCCATCGGATTCCGAACAAGTCCGGGTGAAGTCAGAAAAAGCCATCCTTGTGAGAGCCGCCAGGTGTCGCGTTGGAGGTACAAGTGACATCTCCAAGATGAAAGCAACTGGAAGGGCTGACTTGGTCAAACAGAAAGTCAACATTGGCCAAGTCCAATCGATTCAGCAACCATCAAGAAGTGTTCCATTCAGTAAACAAGAGATGCCAGAGCGTATTGACTGGAGGAAGGCGCGGCACTATCGGAAGACAAATACTGGCAGGTTTCAAGATGGAGATCCGGTGTGGCTGTACAACCCTCATCGCAGGATAAATGATTTGGTGTACAGGGTTCAACGTAGGCCTAGAACAAAAATGAAAGTCGTACACCTAGAGAGGCTAAAATGTTACAATGGGAATGGAGAGATATTGTTTGATCGGGACGATCAAAATTGAGAGGGGGATAATGTTACGTCCTAGCGCCGGTCCTGACCAGATCGTAAACGCAGTTAGGGAATCGCGTAGTAGCGGACGTCATTTTCCTAGAAACCGTAATGCCGCCTAGAGAATTCGAGACGCGTCATCGGGGCTTCTCTCGACGATTCTCGATTGGCACGCAGATATATATACGGCAGGCTTCGCCGCGAGAGGAGATTTTGTATTCAGAGCTAAGTGACGAGAATTGTTGAGATCTAAGTGAAGCAGAGCTTTGTGCGAAAGTAGAATTGTTAGTACAGAGAGTTTTAGTAGCGAGCGAGCATTGGAAAGTTATCGGAGCGATTTAAGTGATTGTGTTGTATTGTTTTTGTGATAGAGAGTTATAATAAAAGTAGTTTAGTGTTGTTTGGTGTTTTAATCGACGAACCCAGAGGAATATTGTAACAGTGGTGTCAGAATTGAGATTTTCCTAAGGACTTATCGTAATAGGGAAAACACGTACAATTTTACAGTTAGGAAAGATACCCGATTCAAATGATTGGTCTATCATTTCTTTCATAATCGGGGCTAATTTCTGATCTGATAATTCTGATTCTAATCCTGAAACATAGTTTTTTTCTATTCTGCTTCAAGTACTCTGAAAATGGAGCGGCTTGCTGGAAAAGAAGCCCGCTAATAATTGTAAACAGTATATCAGCAACACGAAAATAGCAACTCCAAGGACCAAAAATAGATTAGAAAATATAACAAACAAAAAGTGCATGGAAACAATTCAGAACCCTGAAATCAATCATTGATTTGATCAGATTAATAAACAAAAGGCATATGCACAAAAATGAAATAAGAACGGCAAGGTCTTCTCGGGTGAAAAATGAATTATATGAAAGAGCTGTACAATCGGACAAAAAAATATGCTCAGAACACAAGAGTCCAATGTTCCATTGCCCATTATGCCTTTACATTGCCCTACCGGCTAAATATATATTTATCAGCCACCCTGAGGCCCATCTGAATAACTTTCAGGTACCAGAAAGAGTCAGTGATCCCTCAAATATGTGATCAATAATACTATATACATTCAACAGAAATGAAAAATTGTAATGGCTTCTCTTTCCAAAAGTGAATAAAAAGGTAATTTTAATAAACACACATTAAAATTGACATACCAAGTTGGTCCTCTGTCTGCCGGTTTCTTTGCGACTCCCATTCCATATTTTCTTTGGTTTCCAAATAGGAATATATTTCAAGCCAAACAACAGTTATGCAGACGAATTTCTAATATTTTTATTAGACTGATTCTGAAAGAATCTTTGTTTAGTCTACGAGTTATCTTATTTCATCGTCCAGACCTAGCAACACTGTTCCTTCATGAATATTTCGTGAGAGAAAATCTTGAATGAAATTTCCATACGTTCGAATAAAACTCGCATACAGGGTGCAACACTTATATGGATTCCATTTCTGATGCAAAGCATTACGAATTCACTCTCTGATTACTAAAGTAATTCACATAAGAACCTGATAATATTATTTCTCAATGCTCGATCAATGAAAATCAAAATTTACCAGTTAGAAGTAATCTTAGATGATATAAAAGCAGATATTGTTATAACAATTGAAACTTGGTTGAAAGAAGAAAAGAAATACTACAACTTCCCACGTTGGATTATTCATCAAAGATAATATTCAATATGAAGTAGTCCAAACTTCTGACTTAGATGTATCATTTGTGCCTGTGAATATCAGTATAGAACTCTTGTGTACGGATGTGAAACTGAAATCACAGAATATCCACATCTGTTGAGTTCATCGATCGGAAAAAACGAAAATAAACGACTTTCTGGCATTTACGGAAAACGAACTTCAAAATTTGAATAATGGCAGTAGGAATGTTTTGGTATTTGGTGATTTCAACATTAATAACCTCAACAGAAACTCTGAATCGGAAAAACTCAATGAGATATGCAGCAAAAATAATTTTACATTATGTAACAACACTATTCCCACTAGAGAAACTGATAAGACAAAAACGCTTCTAGATTACGTCATAACGAACTCCACTCAGAACATAAATGTTCCAGTAGTTGAATCAAATATTAATGACCATCATCTGCAAATCATTGAACTGTTTCTCTACATAGTCAGAAGTTGAAGTACAAAATTGAAAGTGTATATAGATTTGACTTCCAGAAACTGAAAATTAAACTGAATAGCTTTTCCGAAGCCATACATCAGTCTCCAGATTTTGTTGATGAATGAACAATCTTCTGAACATATTCAAGAAATGTTCCTTTTTGAAAATGATCAAAGTTTTTGAGAATTCAAAACCAGTCACAGAAGGAATCAGTAAAATGATTGAAATCAAAGATAAATTTCACTATAAGAAGCAAAAGAGTCCAAAATGAGTATTTTATCGAAACGTACCTACCTATAACTACAACAAGTTGGTTGAAAATCTGTTGAAGATGCAAAAACAGAATTTTACAACAAAGAGTTTGGAAATGCAACTCCGAAATCAATGTGGAAATCGATAAACAATTTTTTTTTCTTTTATATGCAGATTCACACGAAAGGGAAGCCCTGTAATGTTCGAAGAACACCGCGTGAATCAAGGGACAGGAGATTCGAATTAACATTCACTTTGAATTTTGGAAGTTTGTCAGCCTCAGGAAAGACCTCTTTCGGCAAGGAATTCCAAAGCTCAGCTGTTCTATTGAAGAAAGATCCCTGAGCAAGAGAGGCTCGACAGGTCTCCAAATTCACAACAAAGAGTGGGAATTATGTACTCGTAGAGTTATCCGTATAGATATTGCCAAGGGTGGAACGATTGATAACAATTCAGAAGAGCACCGACCGTGAAAATATCTATAGAAGAGAGACAAGTCTCCGGCCCTTCTACGATGTTCCAATGGAGTGAGCGAGTCTGTGAGCGAAGAATCACCAACAAGACGGATTGCCTTTCTCTGAATAGAATCGAGAAAACTCAATGAATGTTTTGGTGCTGAACTCCACACATGAGAACCATATTCCAAGACAGGTCGTATCTGAGCCTTGCAATATAATAATAGAAAATAATAATAATAAAAAACTAAAATCATAGAAACACTTGACATAGTCAATGGGCATACTTGAAGACTGGCGTTAAATCAAATCATCTTTCGAACAATCTGTTCAGGCCAGTCTCAAATTACCTACACAGTAGGTTTCGGCTGGCACCTGTCAGAAAACAACTACTCCCCTGGCTAATACCACGAAGGGCATTGAATTATATCCGACCGGTGCCAGTGCAGGTTTCTTCACAGAAGTAAATCCTGCATTTGCTTTCGTCGATACAAATGAAAGAATTGATTTTCAATTATAGGGACGGACACACTTGCAGACCGGTTTCGGACTATTTGGCCACTCGTCAGTGCAAGGCAGTGTCATCATCAACATAGAGTCGATGATTTCCCATAATTAAAAATCAACCTCCTTCACGAGTATCAAGCCCCGGCCAAAGCTGATGCGAACAACGAAGTTATTACGCCATCTACCTATGGACGAGGTATTCCAAAAGTAAACCGAATTCGCCCATTCCTCCTGCGAGGAAATGTAAAAACACTTGACATAGTCAATGGGCATACTTGAAGACTGGCGTTAAATCAAATCATCTTTCGAACAATCTGTTCAGGCCAGTCTCAAATTACCTACACAGTAGGTTTCGGCTGGCACCTGTCAGAAAACAACGCCCTTCGTGGTATTCGCCAGGGGAGTAGTTGTTTTCTGACAGGTGCCAGCCGAAACCTACTGTGTAGGTAATTTGAGACTGGCCTGAACAGATTGTTCGAAAGATGATTTGATTTAACGCCAGTCTTCAAGTATGCCCGTTGACTATGTCAAGTGTTTTTACATTTCCTCGCAGGAGGAATGGGCGAATTCGGTTTGCTTTTGGAATACCTCGTCCATAGGTAGATGGCGTAATAACTTCGTTGTTCGCATCAGCTTTGGCCGGGGCTTGATACTCGTGAAGGAGGTTGATTTTTAATTATGGGAAATCATCGACTCTATGTTGATGATGACACTGCCTTGCACTGACGAGTGGCCAAATAGCCCGAAACCGGTCTGCAAGTGTGTCCGTCCCTATAATTGAAAATCAATTCCTTCATTTGTATCGACGAAAGCAAATGCAGGATTTACTTCTGTGAAGAAACCTGCACTGGCACCGGTCGGATATAATTCAATGCCCTTCGTGGTATTAGCCAGGGGAGTAGTTGTTTTCTGACAGGTGCCAGCCGAAACCTACTGTGTAGGTAATTTGAGACTGGCCTGAACAGATTGTTCGACAGATGATCTAAAATCATAGGCTCAATCACCATTAAAGATGACCAAACGGTAGAAAATCCTTATCAGATATCTGAATTGTTTTGTGTGATCATTTCACCTACATTTCATCTAGGAAACGTTACAAAATAGATGTTTTCTAGAGCTTCTTCAAACATTTGAACTTCCTAACTCATACGAGTTAGTGCCATTTGCACTTGACGGTACATGACTTCAAACTAATATCATAGAGATGTCAGTAATATATATTTTCACTGAACATAATTCATTCATATCATTCAACAATACCTTATAACTAAGCCTAAACCCAAAACTAACAACCAAGAGTTCAACACATGTAAATCACTGAACAAGTTTATGCTATAATAAAAGTCTCAGTTTGTAGTATAGAGTAATGACTGCATGAACGTATTAATTGTTCTGAAATTGTTCGTTCCGTTCACCAGCTGACGAACCCCAACCCTCAGAAGTTGAAACTTGTGTGGATTTGGTAATTCTGCACTTTTGGTTATTAGTTTCGCTTTGTAGGTCTTGCTGCATAAACCAGCTATTACAAAATGCTTAAAATGTTAGCCAGATAACTAACCAAAACTTTTTTAATATACTTGAACTGCATTTCACTAAGTGTTAGCATCACAGGAGGTTGAAACAATGAAATACCTGGTGTAGACTCTTCAACCACTTTAAGGTGAAAATATTAGCGAAATATAGGACGTGTACAGCAAAAAACTTCTGCTTCCTAGATTAGATAAGTAGTCACCACTTAAGGTTAGGTTTGGTTGTATTAGTTGAGAATCAGAATTCGTTGAAAAAATATTTTTATTATTGATTCTAGTAATACATGTACTTGTCTCAATACTATTTAATAATAAATCGACTAATACATGAACAGAAAATACAAATCGAAACACAGACAGAATGTTCTTGGAATATAAACAGAATATTATGATCTAATTCAGAATATGTTTGAAAACCTTATTATCCAGTTTCTTTAGTATGTTTGGCACTATGTCATCACATCACTAGGATATCGGTAATATAAAAAAAATATAACATTTCTGAGGTTTTATTCAAGAATCAATCGATAACAAGGTAGTTATATGATTCTTTTTAAAACATTTTTTTTTTGGATGATTTTGAAAAGAATCAAGAATCTTACAAATAGAAACATCCACCATAATTTTTGAAGGTGAAACATAGACAATAGCTGGAAGAAAAAGTCCATAAAAAACAACTACTTCCCTGTCCTGAAGGCTGGCCGAGCATTTATTTATATGGAAATCATATTTTCTTTCTCAGTTTGTATTAAAACACATGTAATAACATTCACGTGAAAAATAGAGAGATGCCACTTCATTGTAATAAAATCAAGACACCAGAATTCAGAGTCTCACATATCCAAACAAGCTTGTTTCTGTTACAACTATTACTAACTTCAGCAGTGGGTAGAAGTATTATTGATAATTTTCTCATACATTTTGAATAAGACAATTTCAAACTAGTCCTTTTCTGTACTAATATGGAATCGTGTGAGAAAATGATCAGTAATCCTAATGAGAGGAGTATTTATATACCAGTGGCCTGAAGGCAACACAGGCTATCGAAGTTAGTAATGTGATTTGGCTGATCATTCCACAGGGGGGTTGATTGGTTAGATTGCATTATTGATAGAGATGTATGTAAATTCTCGATAATTACTCCAGCATGACAGTAGAAACGTCGAATATTCAACATTCTGCACACGGATTAGACCCCAAAAAGACTATTTTCTATATTACTTTCGAATTTGTAGGATTGTCATTAGTTCTTTTGGATATATGCGTTCAAGCGGATTTGTTAAAATTCAATGTCAATTTGTGTTGTTGAAGCCAATTTTATTCAAATCATATTTCATAGTATTTCGAATCTTTCCATAAGTTTCTGAAAAATAAATGATTCATCATCATCAGCAAATAATTTAAGTGTTCCCTTCAATGGTAAACAGGAAAGAGAAAATCAATTCAAGAACAAAAAACAGGTCTAAGAGTAGATCGTTGCGGCCATCCGCAAGTTATATTATATGAAATCTTTGAGGGTTTCCGATATGAACGTATTTAATGAATAATTTTGAAAAATCTTCAAAAGAGTTCCTCTGATACCTATATCAAAAAACAATTTCCTGAGCAAAATTTCATGATTAACGGTATCATACATTCTAATGAGATAAAAGAGGCAATATTTCTCATTAGTCAATTTTGTTTCAAATTTGATAAATTGTCTATTACTCATGCTACTGTTTGTCTCTGTATTTACGAAACCCATGTTGACCATCATACAATAATTCATTTCATTCAAAATATTCAGATTTTTTGACATTTGTAAATTTTCCTAATATCTGGTAGGTAGTATTACACCTGTTTCACATTATTTTGAAATTGTGAAAAATGAAATGGGCGCTTTCAAAACTGCTTTTACAATTTTGGCACTTATTGTATCATTACAAGTCTTGTCTATCAAACTGTTCATTGATCTCTTTAATTTCAGTCATGCTTGTAGGTCTCAAAAACGCATGGATGAAACACTTGTCCTTTCTTCGAATGGTTCCTAGCTGGGAATTGTAGATGCCAATCTATTACCAATATTTACAAAATGATTTTTTACTTCCTCGCATATCCTAATGGGATCTTCAATTGTTATTTCATTATTTACCAAACTCTCATATAATATTTTTTTCATTACTTTCAGTAGTGCTATTTGACAATGATTTTATAGCATTCCAAATAATTTTAGGAGCGGCATTGGTAAATTCATTTCGGTAGTATTCGAATTTAAATTTTCTGCTTTTTCACCAAGTAGTTGAAATAATTAACTTTGCAATTCACTGAACTAGAATATCTTTTCTTCTCGTAAAAATAGTTGTCACACTGTTTTATTAATTTTGCTACTACACTATTAAACTATTGACTGGAAGAAAAGATTTTAGTAATATTTCATAAGCTCCTCCAGAATTTTGATAAAGATTTATGGTATCCTACAAAATAGTCAATTCTACTTTGAGTTCAGCAATATCAAATTGTTTCATTTAAATTTTTTCAAGTTTATTCAGGTGACATAACATTGTGTTCACTTAGATATATAGTTATGATGATGTTACTTTGAATTCGTAAGAAAATGAGCGATTAATGTTGTGTTTTATATATGGAATTCAGAGAGTTGTTTATTCATTTTGTAGGGGACGATATAAGACACTAAGTAATAATTTTGATTTCATTTTTATTATAATAGATGTCAATGGGTTCTATTTTATTTTTTCAACCTCAAATTCGAAAGTATATATTTGATAAAAATACCAACACCGCTGCCTCGTTTCTTTCTGCTGGAGTACAGATGTGAAACCTTTCAAGTTATAATAATTTTCTTCTTCCTTGATAAGCCAGATTTCAGTTATGAATATGATATCTATCTTGAGTTCATTGATCATCACCTCAAATTGGTCCATCTTATTCTTTGTCAATAATATTCAAGTGTCTTTTTTCTGTACAGTTATAATCTGACAGTAACGATAATTCATAAATTTGCGAACTTGTGAATAGTTCTTTTTTAATTAAGCTTGTACACTGGACAATTTTTATCTCTTACTGATACAGCTTATCCAATCCATCTTGGCACAAACTCAGATAGTTGCATACTGGCAGTGTAGACCATGAGGAAAAAAACACCTAGGAATAAATTTCAACACAGCGAACACACATAATAGGTGTTTTTTTTATCTTAGTATACTTCCCAGAGATTGCTGGACATATATGTTATTAGTCCTATGCCAAGATGGATTGGATAAGCTGCAGGTTTGTGAAATATTCCATGTCATATTTCGAGTTATCTATTTACCATTTGGACAGCTTGCATCCTTTATATTCATTTTGCAGATATTTTCACTATGATTTACTCCACAACAGGAACATAACATGTCGCTCTTACACATTATGTTTTATGACTGAATCTGAAACACCGAAAGCATTGTGTAGCATGAAGTGTTTTCAAAAAGTTTACATATTTGCCAGGTCACAAATAATTTACTATCATTATTTTGAATACATATATATTCTTAAATTATCATTTACCTCTCCAAACGCTGTATATGATTGTTTGTCTTCCAAATGTCTTATGTGATGTATTTTAAATAAATGATTTTCATTAATAATCATGTCCTGCTCTCAAATAAGATTTTCTAATTTCTCTTCACTAATTTTGTATGCTAGGTGTATTCCTACTATTTTTATCGGCTGATTGGCAAGTTTTTGAGAGTTATCTTGATATTTAACTATATAACTTGTTATTGACCTCTGATTCCAAATATTCTTCTTTACTCCACATTCAATTTTCAAGCCTCCTTTTTTAGTTGCTTTTATTTGATTAATGGTCACTATTTCGAAATGTGGTGTTTTTTTGGGATTTTTTTCTCGTTTTGTGTTCAATGAAGAAATTGTATCAACTTTCTTGTTTTATTTCTTCAATACTATCCTTGATAACCTACAGTATTTCGAACTTTGAACACATTACCTCATTCATTTTTTTGCTTGAAAATGTAATTTGCTGAACTGAAAATACGTTATCTTTTCCATTCATAATTATTTCTTTAGCTTTTTGCATATTGCAACATTACCAGATTCCCAATAATTTCTCTCCCAATCTACTGGTATTTCTTCAGAATATTCTTTTGCATAACTATATTCATTTTGAATAACATTCTGATCAGGAATTTCTTCAGTCAAAATTGTTCAAAATCAAGAATGCAAGATATCGAGAATTTTGGATTACGATTTTTCAGGCGTGATTCAACGCACCAGGGTTTTGATGCATCTTGCTTGTATCCACCTTATTTTGAACTTAAATATTTTATAAGCAAACTTGGTTAGTTGTTATTTTTTAGTTGAAAAAAATATTCTTATAGAAAAAATAAACGATTAATAAACGTCCTCAAAATCAACGTTTTATTAAAAAAAAAATAAAAAAGCATAATAAAAACAATTTATTATAAAATATTCGAGTAAACAAATAATATACAACCAACAATAATAAGAATATAAGGAATATATACCTTGACCAGAGTAAGTTAGTTAATATTTCCTGAAACATATGTCAGTTTTAGTAACCAGCAGACACCATCGAAAATATGTGGGTATTATTGAATTCCTAATCATTAATATCATTAGTTCATTTCATTTATAAAAAGTGAATAAAAAATATATATGATTTGATTCAAATACTTCACATCGAAATCAACCCTAATAATCTTTATAATACTGAATATATAAATATCATGAAAAATTTCAAGAAGTCAAGAATGTCCAATAAAGTTTTAGCGTATAACATGCAAAGGAAAGCATGCATTTCTAGACGCTATTCTCTGAAGTAAATCATCCCCCAAATCTTTAGATGTTTCATGCCAGACACATTTCCCAATTATGGGAACCTCTTCCAAAGGTGATCTGAATGCTACCAGAAGAGTTAGACAAAGACCTTCCTTGCCTGTTGAGGGGTCGTATTCCACCTAGAATAATAGTCGATATAATCCAGCTTATTTCAATTCCCTTGAATAACACTAAATAACAAAAGTGTGACTAGAGCATCTATCAATAGTAACTGAAGCAGATATAACATTGATCTATCTTACTATTAAGGTGAATCGTTATAAAAAATATTTTACCGATAATAAACCATGTGGCCTATGTGCGGGAACTTCGGCTCCAAAAAGTTCCACCATGAACCTTCTCAACGTAGAATGTAAGCTTTTGGTGGGATGGATCTCACAAACTGGTAAATGCCAAGAAGTCCTTTCACTCAACAGAATATGCACGCGATTCGTAGCCTTTTTCTTTATCACTACTACTAGGCGGAGTAATTGCTTCGAATAAGCCCTCAAGGCTGGCAATTGGTCCTGAAACCAGCCTGGTTCGGAATTTTTTTTAGCTGTCTGGTAAACTCTGGAATACATAAATAAAATTGTTCTCAATATAAGTTTGCCTGTTCAAGCAAGCTTTTCAAAAATGTATTAGAAGTTTTCCAAAATGAGGGCTGGTAAACTTTTTCAAGAACAGCTGCTGTGTAAAGAGAGAGTTTTCAAAATGCAATTTGAGAATATGTACAGGGTGCCAATTCAGAAACTCCCCAGAGAATCTTATGAAAAATTGGAAAGATTCGTCAATTTTATTTTCAAGCGAGACAAGGAAGTAATGGATGCCATGGTTAGCACGGAAAAATATGCTTCACTAAAATCACATTAATATTTACTGAATTCTTATAGGTATTTTTAATTTTTTTTCCATATGCAGATTCACCCGAAAGGGAAGCCCTGAAATGTTCAAAGAACATCGCGTGAGTCAAGGGACAGGATATACGAATTAACATTCACTTTGAATTTTTGAAGTTTGTAAGCCTCAGGAAAAACCTCTTTCGGCCTTTCGGCAAGGAATTCCAAAGCTCAGCTGTTCTATTAAAAAAAAGATCCCTGAGCAAGAGAGGTTCGACAGGTCTCCAAATTCACATCAAAGGGGTGGGAATTCTGTGCTCGTCGAGTCATCCGTGTAGATCTTGCCGAGGGTGGAACGATTGATAACAATTCAGAAGAGCACCGACCGTGAAAGTATCTATAAAAGTCTTCGATCCTTCTACGATGTTCCAATGAAGTGAACGAGTCTGTGAGCGAAGAATCACCAACAAGACAAATTGCCTTTCTCTGAATAGAATCGAGAAGCCTCAATGAATGTTTTGGTGCTGAACTCCACACATGAGAACTGTATTTCAAGACAGGTCAGAAGCTGACGAGAAGTATTTCTTCACACGAAATAGAAATCCAAGTTTCTGGGAAGTACCTTTAGCGATCGATCTCACATGATTTTCCCATGAAAGATTATCACTATCGTAATTACTAGGTGGAATTGTTTCTAAGTAAAAGTTTGTTCGAAATATATACGATTTATACTTAATCAGAAATTCAGTTTGACTTGTGCTGTCTGATTTAAGGTCAAGGATTTCCAAAACTGGTTCAATGATAAATAGAAAAATAAATAAATAACTCGCGAGTACTGTATGAAAAATCTCAAATTCTTGCTCAAATTGAGGTTTCGGGAACATGAAAATAACTTTTACAAAATATGTCACTATTCTTGAGAAGCGACGATATGTTGCAGAGGCCATTAGCAGAACAGACTAGTATGTCACTCGAGATTGAACGGAAAACACCGAAACTCCATGAATATCCCTTCGAAATGCAGATGTTTCCGAGTGTTGCATGAGGATAATTTTAATAGATTACAGTTTTGTGAAACGATGTCTCTCTTAGTCAACGCTATCATCCCTGATGTTTTGCCGGATATACGTTTTCATTCTTTTCTCAATGGCAAGTGAAGAAACAAAATTGCCGCACTTGGCACAAAGTTCTTTCTCTGATATGCGATGAATAAAAAGTATATTGTCAAATTGTCACGTTGGTCCAGTCCAGTTCGGAGCCGATTACCTGAGGAGAAATTTCGAAAAAAGCTCAATTCTTTGAAACAAATCGAATAACCCATCATTCGATGTTGAAAATTCTGTGGTTGTGTTCTTTCTTTTTATATAAAAGACAGCACTCAAAGAGGCTATTTACGAAACTGATTGGCAATTGTCAAAAAAAATTGATTAATATCAATTTTCTTCTCCTGAAGATGCTAACCTTATTAGCGAAACGCGCGTCGAGTGCAAAAATATCAGTTGGGTGTTAGGGTAATTGATCTCTAGGAAAAGTTTCAACTTTTACACCAAAGGTTCCAATCCCATCGTTTATTCATATTTAGGAAACAATCATTCTCATGACTACCAAATTCAGCCATCGGTATAATGATATTCAGAACTTCGAGTATTTTTGTGCAGAGAATGAAGTTTGAACAATTTTTTAGTCTTTTCTCCTCCGAAACAAGAAAACCACAAAACTTCTATGAAAGAAGTGAAATCACGCATACTCAAGTTTTTAAATATCATTATACCGATGGCTGAGTTTGGTAATCATGAGAATGGATGTCAACAAAATGGGAATTATTTGATGGCAGACCAGCTACAAATTGATTTTTTCGAAAATGTTTGTTTCATCTAGTGAAAGTGTTCCATAATTTACCAGTTACCCACTGAGGAAGGAGCTCAAGAGATAATTCAATCAAATATATCTTAGGAGCGTCCATTCGAATCCTTAATATCGAATTCAACAATGCTTATTATATATTATGATCTAAGCTATCCGAGTAACAGAACACTCGACTGCCTCTTACCGAGTTGGATGGATTCATACCAGCCCACTAATTTTCGCAGATGTACGTCCATTATAGTCGAGAGGATGATTTGAGAGTTGATAAAAAATGATATCTACACAACCTAGATATTCAATCTTTACTTCACAGAATTTGAAACATTTCCTATAACTCTTTAATGAGATACTTATTTCCTACACGGTATAGTAATCCGTTTGTTTTTTGTTACCAATGCTTTACCCTTTTTTTATGCCGAAAATTAAAATAGAATACAAAGCAACTACGCCTCACAGAAAAGTGTGGTTGTTGGCGAATGATGTTGATATTTGGTATCACCTAAGATGAGAAATTTAATGACAAAGAAATCTGTATTTTACGTAAGTAACCCCCATTACTGCCGTTCAAAACGTTTGACACGTAGATTTCGAACTGTATGAAGTATATGAATCTGGTAATGCCTAGTTTGGCCAAATGTCTCAATGTTTACATATTCATGGTCGCTGAACTTGTATCCAAAAACTCCACAGTTATGGAACAATGGCTCGGATTAATTTTGAGAAGCAAAAGTTTTAAATTGATGTCATCTGTATCAAAATATGATAAAATAAAAACCTGAATGTCTCTAAGAATATAAGCAAAAGCATTTGCTTCTGTTCAATAAGGCTTTAGCTGAAGGTCTACCTGTTGGTAAGGTATTCATAATAAGTATAGATCTGTTTTTCTCATATTTCAAGAGGACGAACAAGTTTGTCTTGAAGAATTCAGTACAAGTACCTGCTCAAACTCTATTCACATGTCCCAATCAAATTGGATTCAATATTCATCAAGTTGTTGTGAATTTCATCGACTCTGAACCACATTTGTAGTCGAACTGATTATCCGTATTTCTTTGCTGCTGTCATTGCATTTCGTGCGTGGACTTTATTTGAAGGGATACAGCAATTACATAAGAAACTTTGCAAAAATCGAGGGGAGTTATGAGAAATAAAATATTTCTGTCAGGAATGCAACTGAGGATAAATTGAACTCCCATTGAATCAACAGATATTATTCCTGTGTGATTGGTTCGAACATTTTTACGACTCAATATGAAAAAAAAAATTCAAGAGAGAATCCATCCACCACAAAATAATAACATTCAAACAGTACCTAAATTAAAATATTGCGATGACTGAGAAATCTTATAGACAAATTGAACAATAAAAACGAAACTGAAAATTTTGAAAAAACTGAAGACGGTTGCAGATACTGACAATCGTTATCTCGTGAGTACACTCAACTCGAAACTTTGTTACCCTATTTTTCCTCACTGCTATTTTTATCTTTTCATTTTTTCCATTATGTTCTTCATTGGTTATAAATAAGCTTTCGTTGTTGAACGTTATCAACTCCAGATTTAATGAAAATATTTTCGGTTTCTTCTCAGAGTTCAGTGGAGAATGAAACCCCTTAAACTATCATTCAATACCCCATGTTAGATGTTTTGAAATGAAGGAGTTCAAGTGGGGTGCACCTCCAAATATTTCTTGTGGCAACAAAACTTTAAACTACAACCAATCGCACAATTATCTTGATTTAATACAATCAGCCTAAACTGATCTTGCACCCACGAATATTTTTCTGGTTACCGTCTTGGTAAAGGATGACATAATATGTGGGTGTACTACGTGTATTTCTCCAGTTTTACATGGAAATTCATATTTATCCTTTTCTCCGGGCCATATTTCACTGATAATGCAATATGATTGAGCAATCAGGATGATCAAGCAGGTTTCAACGTATACTGGTATTCATTGTTTGAACCAATTTATCAAAAATCAATTTATGAATTCGAAAACTTTTCTTTTCTCAATGTTTGGAGAAATCTGGAATGTCGCGATACCTATTCGACCACTTTAGAATGATCACGATTCAATTTCAATTCTAACTACTAGAACTTCACGACCTATATAAAATCAAAAATGAAGAGAGCACTCGCAAAAATGGTTTTCATTTCTTCAGTACGGATAACTTGTTCGAGAGATCGATGAAGTCATTACCACTTTTCGTCGTACGGTCAAGTTTTGAATGGAATGCCATTGAAAGAAAAACTTAAGTTTTTGTGTCGCGAGAATGGGAGGACCACCGACCATGCGAGACACTTTTCCGCCAAACTAAACATACCATTTTTTCAATCATAAAATTCGTTATTCCACAGCCTGGCGAAAAAAAAATACTTCAACCGCCGCCGGTGATATAAAGTTTAAATTTGACAGAAAAATAACGTCAACATTATAACACGTAGTTCGGGCGATACGTTCAATTTCTCTCTGGGAGATGGAAGCGATTCAAACCAAAATTTCATGCAAGTATATAAGCTGTTGAAACGATAATATTCGAAAGATCTTTATGAAACAGAGGTTATATTGTAATCCCTATCTATAACATAATATTCGACACTGAGGTACTTGTCGCGGTAATCCCACATTAGAAAACATGTATTACTGAGTGAAATGTTAAGAAGCGTTTCATGATGAACTGTATGTACAAACACAAAAAACATTCACTTTTATAAAATGATTGAAAATTATTCAATAACCTGAAATTTATTTTCCTGCTGTTTTGCACTTATTACGACATATATTAACCGACAGTTTCAGTTCAGAAGTGATATTTGGGAGGTCGTTAACTTGTGAATATTTTACCATCACCACTTGATTGTGAAAAATCACTGATAATATTACTTATTTTATTTAACCGCATAGCATAATGGCTATTAGCAGTTTGACCAAAAGAATTTGAATGTTTTGAAATAAATTCTGATTTTCTACAAAATATAGCATTCTCGGAAAATATTTCTGTAGTGCATCTCTTGAAAATGTCACACAAGTCACTTGGAATTTGATAAGTAAATATCGCGACCAGAACTGTAGGTATTTATATATTTTGGTTATAAGAGTATAACGGGAGAAAAATCATTTGTGGTGAATGTAAGTGATGGCTTTAAATGAAGATTTTATTGATTGATGTATGGAAAGTTAATGGAGGTCATTTTCAAACCATTCGTTATTTTCAAACTCTTCGGGCTTTTATGAATTTTTAAAATTTTAAACTTCATCACGCGATTCCTTGGTAAGTAATCGATCGATTTGATGAAAAAAAGGTTTTGTAAGTCATGAAAATCCCTTTCAAATTCTGAGTCATTTGACTCCCTTACAAGAATTATTTTCGCATAAAAATTTGTTCCTTCGATTTTAAAAGAGGATATTTTTGGATTTTTGTCAAAATATTCATTTTACCGAGTGTAAGTAAGGAGGGTGCAAATTTTCGTTGGGACACGCTGTGTATGTAGAAATCACAGTCATAAAACGTCATATACTCGATCATATATTCATGAAGTTTGTATGTTGGTCATTTTTACTGCAGAGGCAGAAAGTTTATACATATAGTACCGGCAGCATTACAAGGGAAACATAACCATAATGATTAGGATTTTGAAATTTGTCGCGAGTATAACGTCATCTTTCATATAAAAAATAGTCACATCATTTTATTCATTTGCACTGCAACTATTTTAATTTGCACAACATAAATCTCGTAGGGTTTTCAGAACAGCAAGGGTGTATTTCCATTTCTGCATCATGGGTCAGATTTACAAATGCCTATTCCCCACTGTCGCATGCGATAAAATATCCCTATCTCTTTTCAATTCAAGAATAATAAAACAACGCACTGATTTTGTTGCATGCGACAATGATGGTCGACATTTAGGAATCAGGCTTGGGCTATGGTAGCATTCAATACGAATGCCATTAATACAATGTTACTGACTGATTCGGAATGAACATATGAAATATTCTAACTTATACAAATTTTGACAATACCAGTTACAGAGAGAAGCTTGGGATGACATTAAGGAATACAAAGAGAATTTCAAGGAAGTGATTAGGGAACGTGAAAAAAACCGCATACCTTTCTTTCACCAATCTCCTCAGGTAATTACGACCAATCTCTATCAATGTAATTTTTATGTGAATTAAAAAGTGTTTAGTCAAAATGTGCGATTCACCTCTTATTACCTAGGCTTTAATCAAATACATATCCAGGTATAATTAACTGAAACATTAGTAATTTATAATGCTTTTCAGAACAACTGCTTTTCAAGCTTATACTGAAACATATTGAATTAATGAACCCGGTACAGAATTCTCGCAAATTCGCGCAACCGGAAGAAATTTTTATTTTGCAGCCGCAACAGAGACCGCAAAATGATATTTTGCGGCCGTAACCCAGGGTGACAACCAGCAAAAAAAATTACGGCAGTTGCCCACAGTAACTGCTGGCAAACTGAACGGCAATACAGCATTTGACATTTTTACAATATGACAATTAAAATGTATGTGGAATTCATGTCAAATTGGTTTGTACTACTGAATATCTCTTTTCAATTGAAACACTGTGATATTGAGGGCTTAGTATACAAATAACTATTCCTGTGATCTATTACATTGATGGTTCTAATTATTACGTATTCGTCTCTCAATGCAGTAATAAGTAACTCAAAGTAACCCATGCTCTGAAAAACATGATTTTCAGGGTGGAATTTTTAGTCTCATTTCATGCTAAACTGGATGAGTACTTTACCCAAAAATATCTGAAAAAGTATCCACTCTTTCATAACTGGAAATAAACGTATTTTCCCCAAATTGCTAGGAAATTTTGATATTCCAGACAAAATTTATTGAAGAAAAAGTCAAGATTTCCTGTTAGAAAATGATATTTTTAAGTAGAACACTAACAACTGTAAATAAATTATATTTCCTTGCAGTTGTTTCGGCGATTTTGTCAAAAATAGGTAATATCTGTCGAATTTTTTACGATTTGCAGAACAATAGTTTTACCTCGTAGAAAAAGCAACATTCCTGGGTGTTGCTAATTCAGGACAAGAAAAAACTGAATTTTTTTCAAGAATAAAGTACCCTTATTTAGAAAAATATAGGATAATTCGCGAGGAAAAGTTGTTGTTAGTTTAAAACATGAATATTTTTTTAATTATACCCGTATGATAAATCAAAATTCCGATTAGTACATACTGAAAGTAGTTAATCAAATCACTTTCCGAATAATTTTCATCGAATTGAAGCACATTCTTTAAATTCACTTACTTTTCGGTTTATCGAACCATTTTTACGAGCTAAATGAGAATGGTAATTGTTCAATTATTTTATGTGTTCTATATTCACCTAGTTCAATATGAAACAAGAAACACTCGGGAGTATGCACATTTCTCAATGCATAGATACCATCAATATAAACTACGCTTCGAATCTTTCGTTTCGAAAAATAGCCATTTCACGCAGGCAGAATACTAGTTGAAGATTTTTTTCAATACTGATATAAAAAAAAATATCAGTGTCAGGTTCATCAAGATTCTGGGAACTAAGTTTTGCTCAAAAACTATATTGTAATCAAAATTTCATTGACAAATGAAGTATTGTTGAATTATTATCAAAGATTGTGGACTTTCACGGCCGGCAACTAATGAATTATTAGAAGTTTCCGGGATTCTGAGCTGTAATCGTCTGCATCTGCGGCAGACATTTTGAAGGCGATGCGGCAATGGTCGAAGCAGAGAAGGATACTTCGACCATTGCCGCATCGCCTTTGAATGTCTGTCGCAGATGTAGACGAAACGTCAGGCCCAAAAACATGCGGATCACAGCTCAGAAGCCCGGAAACAATTCATACGACTGAATATCTCACAAAATTTCAACGCTAATTTCGAGCTAAAAGAATTTCATCTCACGTTTGTTAACAAGCACTTAATTTTTATCGATCTGTCTTAGAAATTTAATGTGCTCATTTATAGTGACAATTTGTTTGAAGCAACTCATTGTTGAGTACTCTATTTCATAGCCAACAGTACTTTCCGTAGGTACCACCTCTTTTTCCAGATCTAATATTTTCTTTAGAAACTGAAGGGCTATAATGTGAAGGCCAACCGTGTGGACCTGGTGAATGAAGTAATAATAACTTGGACAGTTGTTCGGTTCTATGATATGTATACTCTTCTCTACAACTATTCATTGGAAACAAGAATTCTGTTTGGAAGAACGTTATGAGCCCAAACAAATCAAGTTACGCAGCAATTTCTTCTCTTCCTTAGTTTTGACGGTGTTCTCCATTATAGGATGTTTCCTTCTATGTCAACCTTGATACAGAATAAATCGTGACACCCCAAAACAGACTGATGATATACCTATACAATTTGACGTATTATGAGTCATAAGCTAATGCAGAAAATCTCAAATTGAAAAAAAAAGTTTCTTTTTCAAAGGATGTAAAAACATTTAGAATCTATCAGCACACATTGTCCATTTTCAGTTTACGTATCGGGGTCACCTAGTAGAATACCTTAAAAGAATTTGTATGGAGAGAAACTTGACTCACTGTTGTTTACATCTAGCAGTGTACCTGCTGGACATCTTCATGGATAACCATTCAATAGTACCCGAACGGGTACTACTGGTTACGAATGTTTGTTTACTTATATCAGGTGAGAGTTCGATTATTTTATATTATAAGTTATAAAATATTCACATATAAACTTCAAACTTTGAAATTTGATATTGAATTTTTCAGAACAGAAATTCAAAATTTTGTTGGTAAATAGTATGTTGTGTTACGAGAGAAGTTTAGTGTGGCGTGGAACATATGAAACATTTCTCAAACGCAGAAAGTAGTCCATGACCATAATGGAGTTTGCTTGGTGAGGGTGAAATTAAATCCAAAGTCATCTCCACAGAAATATAGTATATAAGTCAGTATCGCATCGATGCGATATTGACGATATATTTTAAATTTTTGTGGACACGATTTCAGATTTCATTTCAGCCTTATACAAGTTTTTCTCAGAATTACACACTTTACTTTCTCCAACGTGAATCATGGTAATCATTGGAATATTGAAACTTGGAAATGGTCAAGTTTACTGTTTGCGTTATTAGGGTCGTTTCTAACAATCATAGGAATAATGCACTCTAGATCGAAAGATAAAAATAATTTGACACTTGAAATATCAATCGTTTTGATGTATCATGTAACAAAAAAAACTTAAGATTCCAAAATGTAATTCTACGCAGGGATAAAATAACATTTGTGTACGACTCTTGAATACTATCAGAACAAATGAAATTCGACTAAGACATGTTGGCTTATTGACAATGAATGAATGCAGAATTATTTTCAGAGAAATCGACAATGAGTGTTATCCATATGGTGCAGTCTTATTGGCGGTCATTATACAGTGCGACCGTGAAAAATCCCTCCTCTTAACTTTTGAATCGGACAAGTTCGAATAATATTCAAGTGGTACTTTTTGGTTGAAAAATCAATAGTGTGACGCCACTTGCCGCCGAGGGGGCACTATCATTTTTTTACGAATGGAAAGGAAATCTTTTTAATAACTCGTTAGATTAGGTTTTTCAATTATCTATCTAACACTTGTTTATTTTTGATTAGGGATGGCTAGAAGCGAGGGCGGCACAGAAGTAAAGGCAAATTTAGGCTGAAACTTTTCCAAGAGATCAGTTTCAACTTTTACACCAAAGGTTCCAAAACTCATCGCAAAGGACCCCGCACTAATCTTATGGAAAACCGGTTTCGGTGAAAATCGCTGAAATTTCAATATGATGTCGCCCATGCCATCCTGAATAAAAGTTATCATTGCGCCAACTCTCTGAATGCCCGCGTTTGGATTCTACAGGGGGTCAAAGTTCGATATTTTGACGATTTTTCAAAAAATCCGGAATTTCATTTTCATTGTATCGATCTGAATTTTTATAATGGAATAGTCCACAATATGTGCATCAAAAAGTTCAAATGACAAAAGTTTCTAGAATCAAAACTGGCGGGTATACAGAGGGTTGAACTTTGTTTTTGGTAATTTTTATCGAACTTTTTTTGAGAAAATATTCGTTTTCCTGCAGATCCATGTGCAATTGATGTTACTTACAGTACATAAGAGGGCGATCATATTTTGCATTTGAACTAACCATCCAACTTTAAATATTTGAAAGGTACGGGGCGATCAAAAATATATTTTCAATTTCGGAAAAATGTATCCCTTTGTATAGTTAGCTTTCACCAATATATTCAGCTGATTTTTTGAAACTATGTAGCTAACATACATACAAATGTGTCAACGTCTGTGCTCATTAATCTGAATCCAAATAAAGTTGCGGCGATGGTCCAAAAAATATGGAGAAGGGATGTTTCGGAATAATTTGGAAATGATATTTCTTTTGTGCCTCTTTAACGTTTTCAAAAAGCCAAAGACAATTTTAGAAGATCAGATTAACACAATTTACTGTACTAAAATAACAACATTTTCGTTTCCAAGACTTGTACCTACTACTTTTCTGTGCAAGTAACTGTATTATTCCATATCCAAAATAGAGCAGTCCTTGGAATGTCATTCGATTGCTGTCAGAGTTATGGATGTTTTTGATAGCAAACATATTTTGATGTGTTGAACGTAGATGAAATGTTAGTATTTTCTAATAATTAGAGAATCGGTTGATGTTTTGGTCATCAATTACCTGTTTTCTTTTATTTTCTGCTCTTCGAAGTTAAATAAGGTGAGATAATCATTATATTCAATTGTATCTCATATTTGAATATTCCCAGGTCATCATGGCCTATCAAAATCGAGTAAATTGCTTTGTATGCGATACCCGATCAAGACCAGCTCGAATGTCACATCTTCTTCATGGAGAAGAACATTTGGAAAAGTGTCAAATAGCTATTTCTAGGCGGGATGCACGAGGTGGTCCCCCTCTCATCATAGGAGAAGAAACAAGAATATGTTTAAACTGTAATCGATCTATTATGAATGAAATAAGGGACTTGACGATTGATCCAACTTGTATAAGACTTAATGTTTTGACACAAACATCGAGCCATACATGCTTCATCTGCAATGCCGCCGATGATCAGCAAACTCTATCCAATAAATGCAGGGCCAATATTTTTGTTCATCGAAATATATTCATCCCGGATAACGTGAAGGCGTGCAGACATCATCTCGATGATAACGGTTTCATTTTGCCATTTCTATTACCAGGAATCCAGTTTGTAAATAGACCTAATCTGATAAAGGGACAGCAACTATCCATTTTCCTTCAAGGGCTTCGTTTTGTGGCTATTGAACACTCCAGCTATGAAGATGAGAACAATTTCAGTGAGGATGAGTAAAATTGTAAATTGCGTCAGGGTCTGTCGGATGATTTCTTGAAGGTAATATTCCATTATCCCTCTAGGCAAGCCACCAGCTTAGCAATTTCTAAAGTAAGACAGTCTTTGATGCAAAGATTCGTTCCATCGAATATCGGCTTTGCAGCCATCGATAGGAATGTGTATATTAGAAGGCATGTGAGTGAGTTTTCCAATATTTTATATAACCCGACCCCAGCCAACCCGAAGGCCATCGTTTACATCGACGGATCATACGCCGCCATAAATAAAAGTTGTAATTTCAGGATATTGCGCCAATCTTTCTGCCGGTACAAGGGACATCATCTGGTGAAACCAGTTTTGATTGTGGCCCCGGATGGATATATACTGAGTATTCAAGGACCTTATTTCTCAGACGCTCGCAACAATGACGCAAGAATTTTGGAGAATCAGTTTGAAAGAAACTTAGAAGACATGAGGGGATGGTTTAATGAAGGTGACATTTTTGTTGTGGATCGGGGTTATCGAGATGCCATACCCTTACTGAATAATCTTGGCATACAATATGAAATGCCCGCGATTGTTCCACGAGGGCAACAACAGCTTTCCACCGAGGAAGCAAATAAATCTCGATTAGTGACGAAAACTAGATGGATAGTTGAAGCAAGAAATGGACATTTGAAAAGCATGTTTAAGTTTTTTGATAAAACGATCGAAATGCCACACGTACACAATCTTAGCGATCTATATCAAATCGCTGGTGCACTCATCAACAGCTTCCACCCCCCAGTCTCAATGAGAGGTGCCAATGCTCAGCTGGCACAAGAATTGTTACGAAAATCACAGGAGGTAAATGTCGTCCAGGCTCGAGTGGAAGTGGACAATCTTCATCTGAGAAATGGTCAATGGGTCCGTATGAATGGAAACCTGATTCCAAACTTTCCTCGCCTTACGATAGAATATCTAAGAGATTTGACCGTAGGTATATACCAAGTTAAACTTTCACCTTCGTATATACAGGATAAATTGCAAAGGGAAGAAAATGAAGAGTTTCAGGTCGATATTTTCGAAGAGGAACCTGGATTCATGAGAGTCAGGGTTTTTTCGAGGTTCAGAAATGCCACAAAATATCAACTGTGGATCAAATATAATGATGGAGAAGAACCTGATGAACCAAACGAGCCCATATTAGGATATTTTTGTACTTGTAAAACCGGCGCCAGAACTTTAGGAACATGTGCGCATGTTGCCAGTGTTCTATGGTATCTTGGTCATGTTCGACATGACCCCAACAGTCGATACCCCTCAAGTTCCCTACTAAACTCAGTAATGGACGCGGCAAATAGACCACAACAAATGGTTCCTGATGGTGCGCTTGAAATAGTTGGGTAGTGAAACGATGACAGTCATGCCGGTGAATAAACTCCTCACAATTTATTTGAATAACATCTCAAAAAACCCAAGACCGGTATGTAGGTGGTCAATTTGGATGCATGACATTTCGTCTGAAGTCTAATTCTTTATTGCGATAGAAATCACTTGCATCCTCATTCTTCATTGCAATTGAATTAACTGCAGATTCAATCACTGTAATGGAAGATTTTTCCAATTATTTCAGAATGTCGCATGCTCTATTCAGTGATATCTATATAAGACCTACCCTACACTGATGAGGGGCAAAACCCCGAAACCGGTATAACTCGTTTCGGAAAACGAAATATGAATCGTCCGAAAGGCTGTCTTCATGGAAAAAATGTACTTGCTGAATTGATTCGACTCAGTTCAGTAGCTGTTGTAGTACTATCATCATTTCTGTTTTCTCTGAATCAGCCCATATGCTTGGAATCGTGCTGAATTCATGTTATGTACTTACTTTAATTCATATTTCATATATCTGTCAGTTGCGGTCACAATTTTTTGAAGACAATGGCAGTTGCGAAGACCTGAATATAAACCAAATCATCTCATTTCTCTCTACTTGTTCTTCCGCACACGATCTTTCTCGAGAATATATTGTTTTCATACTGGATTTTCCTAAAACATCGGGTGGAGACAAGGTGGTCCTGGTCCTAATAGAGTTTCTGAATATATAAAAAATATGAATAGTAAACGGATACTTATATTTTTGAAAAAAAAATTTTTTTTTTGGACCAACCTTTGTATATTCATAAATTCTCATTTCAGATAATTTGGTCATTGAAATGTTTCGAAGTTTGTCTAGTAAACAATATTATTTTCCGTTACAAAGAAATTATTGATTATTCCAGAAATCAAGGAAATACTATACTTCAAAACCCTGTATAATTCAAACCGTGGCATTCGCGTGGTAGGCACTGTAGAACTTTTTGATCAATAATAACTCATCTACATTATATCAGAAAATAAAAGAAATTCACGGACGATTTTAGAAATCATTTCTAAATTATTCCGAAACATCCCTTCTCCATATTTTTTGGACCATCGCCGCAACTTTATTTGGATTCAGATTAATGAGCACAGACGTTGACACATTTGTATGTATGTTAGCTACATAGTTTCAAAAAATCAGCTGAATATATTGGTGAAAGCTGACTATACAAAGGGATACATTTTTCCGAAATTGAAAATATATTTTTGATCGCCCCGTACCTTTCAAATATTTAAAGTTGGATGGTTAGTTCAAATGCAAAATATGATCGCCCTCTTATGTACTGTAAGTAACATCAATTGCACATGGATCTGCAGGAAAACGAATATTTTCTCAAAAAAAGTTCGATAAAAATTACCAAAAACAAAGTTCAACCCTCTGTATACCCGCCAGTTTTGATTCTAGAAACTTTTGTCATTTGAACTTTTTGATGCACATATTGTGGACTATTCCATTATAAAAATTCAGATCGATACAATGAAAATGAAATTCCGGATTTTTTGAAAAATCGTCAAAATATCGAACTTTGACCCCCTGTAGAATCCAAACGCGGGCATTCAGAGAGTTGGCGCAATGATAACTTTTATTCAGGATGGCATGGGCGACATCATATTGAAATTTCAGCGATTTTCACCGAAACCGGTTTTCCATAAGATTAGTGCGGGGTCCTTTATGCTATTAAATTTTTAAACAAATACAATGAAAAATACTTTCATTTTTGAATATAGGCCAAACATTTTATGAAAACATAAAAGAAAATCAAAATGACAATAAGTTATATCAAATAAGTATGGATTTCTTCGAAGTTTTCTGCAATTTAACTTCAACTGAGTAGCGCAAAGCATGCTGCGTACGCGACATCAATCTGGCGTGTTTGTCTTCCAATTTCTAATACTTTTAGAAGTCGTTCAGGGCCGCAAAACGCAAGGCTGCGAGCCGTAAGTGGCCATCCCTGATTTTTGAGAATTGGATCAGCCGTTCTTCAGTTATAACCAGTTCTATTTTATTTTGAATGATTTTTGAACTGGGAAAAATCATAATTCCAAAGGTGATTCATTTAAAAAATCGATTCAATAACCTCTAAATAACCTACATAGTAATTACGCCCATTCTCCACCTACTTTATATATATATATATATATATATATATATATATATATATATATATATATATATATATATATATATATATATATATGTTACAGTGAAGGTTTTCACGGATGCTTGAGTATGCGAAATTGGTATTCTGGGAGTTTATCCGTTGATTTGTCGGTATTGTCTTTCGACGTTTCGCCAATATCTCAGTTGGCATTTTCAAGAATGTTACTGCTCTTACTTGGTGCTAGCAACTGTTGTTTGAAAAACTTCTGCCAGTTTTTAAATGATTTCTCGGTCGTATATTGTAGCCGATATGATCCGCTCCCTCAGCCGTCGGATTGATTACGGTTGTCGGACCTTTGGTTAATGACTGTTCAGGTAATAACGGTCGGTCTGGTTTGTGGTGACCTGCATCCACCGAAGGACCATTTCCTGAACTGTTTTTCTTTTTGTTGATGAGGGCCCTCCAGACATTTGGAATATTTTGAGAGTCGTCTCTTTTGTTTATTTCTCCATGTTTTTCTATCTCGATGGCTTCCCTAATTTGGCATGTTCTAAAATGGTTCTCCTGCGCTATTTGCTTTGCTGCCTCGAAATTTATTTTGTGACCCGTCTGGTGGTGGTGTTGAAAGAGGGCGGAAGATGTCTGTTTCGTATATTTTGTTTTCTCATTAGTCTTCCGATTTTGTCGGTGACTCCTTTGATGAAAGGTAGTGTCACTGATTTTCTGGGTTCTGGGGGGTCCTCCGTCCTAGTTTTTCTTGGGTTTGTTTGCGCATGGATTGCCCTTCTGATTGAGTGTGTTCCATAGCCATTTTGTCGAAGTGCTTTTGATGTCTCTGCTAGCTCTGCTTGTCTGTTTGTTGTTTCCGTCAGACGAAAAGATCGGGACACCAGCGTGTTGACTACGGATTGTAGTTGTGTGGGGTGATGGTGGGATTCGGCGTGTAGGTATCTGTTTGTGTGGGTGGGCTTTCGATATACTGTGTATCCTAAAGTGTCGTCCGGCTTTCTGGTTATCAATAGGTCTAGGAAAGGGAGTTGTCTATTTTCTTCTAATTCCGTAGTGAACTGTATGCGCTGATTCAAGCTATTCAGATATGCCACGAAGCGAGTCAACTCTTCTTTTCCATGAGGCCAGATGATGAAGATATCGTCTACGTATCTCTTCCATAGCGTCGGTTCTTGTTGAGCATTTCGTAATGCTTTTTCCTCGAAATTCATCATGAACAGGTTTGCTACAACTGGGGATAAGAAAGAGCCCATGGGAGCTCCTTCTATCTGTTTGTAGAATCTGTTGTTGAAGATGAAATAAGTAATAATAATAATAATAATAATAATAATAATAATCATTTTATTTCCTTAAGACAGTTACAAACCATATGGAAGTGTTCATCATGCAGTGTTTCGTCAATTCTGTGACGTGATGTGGAGAAAGTTACGAAAGATAAAATGAAATCTTTCAAATTAGGCCTATAAATAGAAAGGCAAATTATACCCCGAGAGAAATCAAGCAAATGCCCGAAACTCTACGGCCTACCCAGAATCCATAAGGCAGGTGTACCCATACGACCAATAGTGAGTGCCATCGACTCTCCAACTCAGAAGCTGGAAAAATACTTAGCACAGATAATGCAGCCCGTGACAGAAACAGCAGGTTCCTATGTCAAAAATTCAGAACACTTGGTAGAGATAATAAAAAATCTCCAACTGAACCAAAACGACATCCTAGTTAGCCTAGATATCAAGTCACTGTATCCCAGCGTTCCCATTCAAGAAGCTTTGTCAATGATCGAAGAAAGAGGAGACTTACCACATCACGTCACATAATTGACGAAACACTGCATGATGAACACTTATTTCATCTTCAACAACAGATTCTACAAACAGATAGAAGGAGCTCCCATGGGCTCTTCCTTATCCCCAGTTGTAGGGCCTCATGGAAAAGAAGAGTTGACTCGCTTCGTGGCATATCTGAATAGCTTGAATCAGCGCATACAGTTCACTACGGAATTAGAAGAAAATAGACAACTCCCTTTCCTAGACCTATTGATAACCAGATAGCCGGACGACACTTTAGGATACACAGTATATCGAAAGCCCACCCACACAAACAGATACCTACACGCCGAATCCCACCATCACCCCACACAACTACAATCCGTAGTCAACACGCTGGTGTCCCGATCTTTTCGTCTGACGGAAACAACAAACAGACAAGCAGAGCTAGCAGAGACATCAAAAGCACTTCGACAAAATGGCTATGGAACACACTCAATCAGAAGGGCAATCCATGCGCAAACAAACCCAAGAAAAACTAGGACGGAGGACCCCCCAGAACCGAGAAAATCAGTGACACTACCTTTCATCAAAGGAGTCACCGACAAAATCGGAAGACTAATGAGAAAACAAAATATACGAAACCGTCTTCAAACCTCTAAGGACCATTTCGTCTTGCTTACCGAGACCAAAGGACAGGATTCCTCTCGAAAACCAAGGAGTATATAGCATCACATGCGGGGACTGTGATAAGCAATATATTGGCCAGACGAATAGGAGAATGTCAGCTAGAGTGCAGGAACACAAAAATAGCATAAGGTCAAAACAAACATCTTCTGCCCATTTTCAACACCACCACCAGACGGGTCACAAAATAAATTTCGAGGCAGCAAAACAAATAGCGCAGGTGAACCACTTCAGAACACGCCAAATTAGGGAAGACATCGAGATAGAAAAACATGGGGAAATAAACAAAAGAGACGACTCTCAAAATATTCCAAATGTCTGGAGGGCCCTCATCAACAAAAAGAAAAACAGTTCAGGAAATGGTCCTTCGGTGGATGCAGGTCACCACAAACCAGACCGACCGTTACTACCTGAACAGTCATTAGCCAAAGGTCCGACAACCATAATCAATCCGACGGCTGAGGGAGCAGATCATATCGGTTACAATTTACGACCGAGAAATCATTTAAAAACTGGCAGAAGTTTTTCAAACAACAGTTGCTAGCACCAAGTAGGAGCAGTAACATTCTTGAAAATGCCAACTGAGATATTGGCGAAACGTCGAAAGTCAATACCGACAAATCAACGGATAAATTCCCAGAATAATATATATATATATATATGTTGTTGTTGAGTTCGGGTTGAACCGCGTCTGGAGTTTTGTTCTCGACGTTTCGGCTCCGATTTTGGAGCCATGGGCCAAGTCGCAAACCCTTGTCCCCTGTGACAACACCTGAGGAGTAGGCAGATTGAGACCTCAGCGTGAAGTCACATTTACTCTTGAAAATGGCTCCAAAATCGGAGCCGAAACGTCGAGAACAAAACTCCAGACGCGGTTCAACCCGAACTCAACAACAACATACCACTGACCGCGGAAACCTATCCGAACACACACACATATATATATATATATATATATATATATATATATATATATATATATATATTGTTGTTTTTTTTCAGCGAAATTTGAAGAAAACAATGTGACAATTCCAAAAATAGCTGAACTCAATGCCGCTATCAACAACCGTTACCCCATCAAAGAGTACAAGAACTTGGAAATAGTTATGCTGAAGTTCTTCCACTGGTATATAATGTTTCCGACAGCAGCTCATTATGTACACTACTACATGCAATCGATAATATCCTTAGACGACTTAGAAGATGAACACGATATCAGAACTCTATTTTTCGACTTGCACAACTGCATTACTGACTATTTGGATCAAATTATTGACAGTATGTATGGTGAATTTAAAATTTATTTTTAGCAACCAACTGACCTCTCATCTCATGTATGATCCCAAAAAGTCTTTTGCATTTCTGAGAAGTATACATCTGGGACTTGCTTCCCTTCCCACTATCCTCATTCCCATTTCCTCCCCAAGAGCTTTATTGGTAGTGATGAGCAAACTCGGATAATTTGAATAATCTAATACTCGGCATTCGAGGATTCTAATGATCCGATGATTATTCAAATTGATTTCAACTTGAATAATCGTACTTACAATGATATGGATTATGTATTGGGCATTTGAACATGTGAATATAAATAATTAAAAAAAATCATTTGACGAATAACCCAGGTTTATGTCATTTGAGTTTGTGCAAGGTGCAAGGGATATCCGAGGCCAACAGTTCATGAAGTGGAATCGAAACCACTTTGCATATCTGAAAACCAAAAACGCTCTTGGCTCTTTCAACTGGTAAGTAAACTTAGTGTACGTCAGTCAGTGAATCGCTTTTTTGTATTCATTGTAGATATAGAAAGTCGAGTCCGAAACTAATTTCAATTGACTCACTAATATTGAAGATATTAACGTCATAATATGTGATAAATTTAGACAATTACACCTGAAATAATCTCAATCCTTCAGCGAGATTTTCGACATCTGTCCAGTAGAGTATGACACCCAATTTGAACATGTCATATCATAATTTTCAACAATATTCAAAGATTTACGCAATGGATGCTTTGATTTGTTCTTGGTAATTTTCACTACCTTGTATGGATTAGTTACCGATGAGTGATGCGTGCCTAAACTAAGCATGTATGAGGAATTCGAAAATTCTAATAATATACTGGGAATACTTTTTTTTCAAATATCACTCAGGTCATTACTCAGATGTGTATTAATCTGTGTGAATTAAATTTAAAATTCAACCTGTCCAAGTTTTCCTTCAAAACTATTTAGTTTATATATTATTAATTGTATGCGTTACTTTCGCCATGCGTTGCACTGGTATAAAGGTACTAAATGAACATATAATTTCATAATTTCCAATATAGCAATACATATAACAGGGAAATTCATTTGGCTGTCAATTTCGCTGAAATGATGTAGTTCATGACTTTCTACTCAAAAATGCCTTTGGCCGTAATAATGTGGAAAACATGGCACGATGATGATAAAATGAAAAATAAGTTTTCTAGCTGTTATGTAATTTTGACCTTGACGCATATTGCACAGTTATAATCGCCTTGAGGTGTCTCGTTCCAACTCCAGCAATGTGTTTCTCGCATTCAAATTTGATATTTCCCTTAATTTTTATTTACCTTGACCTATAGATCAGAAGCGTGATCACTCTCAACCTCACCATGTTCTTCCTGGAGCTCATATCCGAAAAATCGATCCAGCAAACAAATGACTCGCCGTTACTAATAAATGATTTATTTCCTTCATTACCTTGAGATATATTGGTTTTTGAGCATTGTGAACATTACTAACATTTTCGATCAGGAATTATGAACTACCAGATACTCAATTCTGTGTAAATTTGTTAGCAGTATGAAATGCCATATATCGTGTGCGTGATTCTTTGTGAATAAACTTTCTCGATGGCAGCTTCAACTACATCTCGATCAAGGATTCATACTCAATGACATTTATTTGTTATGGTTTCAGATGTTCACTATATGCAATGCTATTCTCCATCAAAATTAGCTGCCGCTATCATTGCGGCTAGTAGATTGGATATGGGATTAACAATATGGACAGAAGAGCTACGAAATTTGACCGATTATAAAATGGAAGATGTGCAAGCACCAACATTTGTACTAAAGACGAAGTAAGTTTAGTGGCAAATTAAAAAATATATACACGACTCAGTTTTTTTCAGGCATGCTTTCGTTCACTGTCACAAATGCAAAATCGAAAATTTGGTATGAGAACGAAAAATTAATTCAAATTAAGGTTGTTTTCCAGTTTGTTTGATTATTGCTATTGTTCAAAGTGAAAAATATTACTACTTTATCTATGTCGGTATGAGACAGTTTCTTCATCAAATGAATAATTTCTTTTAGTTTTCCTGTATATCACTGAATAAATATATAATGCATATGAATTTACTACTTGCTTGTGAAATCAATTACATCACCTTCACGCCTAAAAATCTATCAGCATACTTGGAAAACTTGAGTGAACATCATCATCAAATTTTCAAATTCTATGAAATTGTTTTACAAGAATTATTTTTAAATCATCAATTATATAGAGAAAAAAAACATTTGACTCAAAGAAGATTATCATCAAACACCTTATTTCCAGCAGAGCAGATTGAGAGATTGTTATCAGTATAGGTATGATTGAAACATTCAGTGTAGAAGTTATTAATGAACCTCTTTCGCAGATTACAAAACTCGACCAAACTGCTTCATTTCAGAAGTTCAACTACTGTTGCATACACGAAATTGTGTCTTTTCAACAAATTTTCGTAAACTGTCGATAAGAGATAGAGAATCGGTCAGTCGAAAGGCAGCAATGTCTGATCTTACTGCAACCAGCAGGTGCTCATGTGATTGGAACAAATTCAGCAAAGCAAAACAAGCTGTGGAACATATTTTGTTACTCATAATTGTGAAGAAAACTGACCGAAATAGTTGTTGGTTGAAGTGTCAAAGATATCAATTAAAAGAAATGAACCGATTGACCTCTACCGTGACCAGCGCCATCGAGCTTTTCAGAATGCTTACTATTGGGGCGAAGTTGCATATATGGTGTCCATTCAAATTATAATTAAAAATCGATTCTGACTCTTGGACCACTCAACTATTTTTTTTTTGAAAATGGATTTGACTATTCTGAATTAAGAAATTCAATTCTCTCCGATTATCTTGGTAACTCCATCAATATATGATCGTCATTAGGAACATTTTATTTTTACAGTCGAATTCAACATTTTATTCAACAGGACTCAGGAAAACATGTCTTTTTGTATTACAACATAAATTTGGGAAAATAGCACCTGTGGTAAATATCAACACAAATGAAGTTCGTACAATTTAAAACTGTTGCACGTTATCAGAGGCGTGGTCAAATTTTGAAGAACACTATCGCCATATTTTCATATAATTATGGAATGTCAGATAATAATAAAAGTGGTGTATTTAACTACATGTGTATTATTCATTAAAATATGGAAGTTTATCAATGAAATAGTTTTCTTGTGGTTTTTTCAATAGGAGCCAATTTCGAAGAATCGAGATTTTCCTGTTTTCAAAAACCAAATACTCACTACGTTCATACATGCCATACATTTTGATACTAATGACATTCCTGCAGCATTTGTAAGCCATTCGTTTTTACGCATTCGAGGTGATTCAAGACCTTCGGTATCTTTATAGAAGTGAATATCTGACGACGCGACGGTAGATTACGAATATAATTTACCATGTTATTCTTGATTTGCCTCTCTAACAGCCGTTGAAGCAACGGGTCACTATTTTCTCGTTCTCTTTCAAAATAACCACGAATAGCTTGGGACTGATACTTGCTGTATGATGATCGAAATACACAATTTTTTATTTCAACATCCAATTCTAAATACCAAAAAGACGTAAACACAGAACTGTCACTTTCAAATAACAATTGTCAATTGATTACTCTCAAATGAAGTGCGGCAACATCGTAAAGGCTGCCAACTGAATTCCTAAATACAACAGGCGTTAAATTTGAATCTCAATGCAAACAATCCCATGCATTTCCATCAATGGATTGGTGCCGTTGTGTTGATTTTATGTCGTCATCGATGACATGCAACAGTTTTTAAATTGTATTCACTATATGTCGATATATGTATATGATAGTAAACGATAGAAAGCTTTATACACTTTGAAATGGGTTATTTAACCATGTTCTGGATAATGTGTCAATAGAAAATCGAACCCATTTGATACCCTTCCAGATACAGATTCTTTATTTCCTTGATTATGACGAACCGTTACGTTTCGTAAAGGAATTGTCAGAGTAGCACATACACACATTCCGGGTCGTCTTGCTACGTCGAATTCTTCCTACGGCGAATTCTTGCTACGTCGAATTCTTCCTACGGCGAATTCTTGCTACGTCGAATTCTTCCTACGGCGAATGTCATCCCCTCCACTGACGACATTGAAACACGAACGTTTCCGATGATGGTCTATACACCCCATTGTGGAAAGTTCGCCGTTGGAAGAATTCGACGTATCAAGAATTCGACGAAGGAAGAATTCGACGTAGGAAGAATTCGACGTAGCAAGAATTCGACGAAGGAAGAATTCGACGTAGGAAGAATTCGACGTAGCAAGAATTCGACGTAGGAAAAATTCGACGTAGGAAGAATTCGACGTAGCAAGAATTCGTCGTAGGAAGAATTCGCCGTAGGAAGAATTTGACGTAAGAAAAAATCGGCGAAAATACACGCCCTTCCCTCTCGAAATATATCACATCGCAGACAGAACATCTCGACAACGAAGTCATCAGATGAACGATTTGTACCGAAGAATTACTTTTTCGCATTCACAGTGGGATTCATTCATTAATACTCGAGATTGAATAACTTTCTGAAAGGCATCTTGTTGGCCACATAAATGTGCAACTTTCCCCAAATCAACCGTCTTCGTATTTCTTATATTATTCGAAAACATAATAGTGGGCGTTAAAGTTGAAAAACCCGTTATAGTCTGTAATACAAAATGTAATATTAATAACAATGGGTTATTTTCGACCTCGTATTTGAATTTGGAAGGTAAGAGGGGTCCGAAACATTTGCGTTCGATATTCCTCGAAGTAGTGAACTGAAATGAAAGGAATGCTACAAGCCAATAACACTTTTTGAGGGGATCAAATGACCTACCATGAAACATATTCAGGACGATGTTGCTATATATGAAACAATAACTTGTAGCACTATTTCGTCAGTTTTCACTGATACAATCGACTATTAACAAGGGATAACTGATTGTCTCAGCGAAAAAAAAAGTTACTGTCGAATTTTCTCGCACGTCTTTCTTCAATATGATTGATCCAGAAAACTCATTGAGGAAAACCCAGTCCCATATGATAATGACGGTACCAGGAGCTATAATTCATCTGAAACAAAGATTATCGCCTTATGAATTTCACCGTAAATGTGAAAGAGGAATACCTCGGTGCGTCCCGTTTTATTGATGGAGTCGTTGACGAGATAATTTGGCGGCGATGTTAACTAATTCTGAGGAGCAGGGAGTGTTACTATGGCAAATTCTTCCTACGGCGAATTCTTCCTACGGCAAATTCTTCCTACGGCGAATTCTTCCTACGGCGAATTCTTGCTACGTCGAATTTTTTCTACGCCGAATTCTTCCTATGTCAAATTCTTCCTACGTCGAATTCTTCCTACGTCGAATTCTTCCTACGTCGAATTCTTCCTACGTCGAATTCTTCCTACGTCGAATTCTTCCTACGTCGAATTCTTCCTACGTCGAATTCTTCCCACGTCGAATTCTTCCTACGTCGAATTCTTCCTACGTCGAATTCTTCCTACGGCGACCTTCCCACTATGGGGTGTATGGATCATCATCGGAAACGTTCGTGTTCTGATGACGTCAGTGGAGGGGATGACATTTGCCGTAGGAAGAATTCGACGTAGGAATACGCACCCCACACATTCAATATAGTACAAGTAAATACGAGGGGGAACAAAATACAAATAAACAGACTAGGGCTGGATTCAGCCGAAATCCGATCCGATCCGTACGACGATCCGATATCTTTCTGATTGGTCCAAATTTGAATTTATACCAATCAGAAAGCTATCGAATCGTCGTTCGTTCGAATTTCGGATCTGTCTGAATCCAGCCTAAGACTTGAATAACATGATGAAGTAATTATGAGGCAGGAGACTAAAATTTTCATTCAGTGTATGAAAACAATTATTGATCAAAAAAGACCTCAGTCTGCTTCTGAATTTGGTTGAAATTTTTTGTGACTCTTATTGTATCTGGGAATCGATTATAAATTCTGGGCCCAATAAATTTCGGAGACTTTTGAATAATTTTGTATTTGGGTGTCTTGGTGTATATTAGCCCCTTTTGTCGTGTGGATATCATTAGAGAGTTGAAGTGCTCCCAAGAACGTTGACGGAAACGTACAAATTGACAGCTACGCATGCGTAGGTTTTCATTGTTCACGTTTACGTCGGGAACTTGTTTAAGGAACTACGTAATCTTGCGGGCGGTCACGAATAAGTTAAAGATCAACGTACGTGAACGTAATCCGAAGAATATACGAATCACACCGATGAGCTGCGATTGGCCGAGTTTTGAAACTTCATTAGGCAAGGGAGATACATGGCCAAAATCCCTATCGAGATCCGAAGAGATGGACTCTAATTCAGATCAACATAATCCAAATTATAGGAAAAAGTATCAGCATTAGAACTCTCAAAGAGATGATTTGAAATTTGGTGAAGAAACATTCAGCTAAGGTTGCATCGTTGAAAGGAAAGTGAGTGAAAAATTAGTGATCGGGAATGCAGTATCTTGAATAATCTAGATACGAGTTGAAACTCTTCCTAGAGATCAATTACCCTAACACCAAACTGATATTTTTGCACTCCACGCGCTTTTCGCCAACAAGTTTAGCATCTTCAGGAGAGGAAAATTGATACTAAATCCAAAGACTAGGGTTAGTTGTTCATATAACTTAAGTTTTCCGGTCCGATATGGACTTTGATTGTTACTACTGCTTATTCTTATTAACCAGTGCAGTCACCACCTGCAAAGTTTTTGGTCTGTCATCTGTTATTTATGATTAATCTGATTACGTTCTCAACAAGTTTGGAAAGCGGGCTGAAAGTGATAGGTCCCCTGTCACCATTCACGACGAGCCGTTTCAAGGAAAATTTTGCACACATTGAATACGGAAAAGTAAAAAAATCCAGTATCGCCAAAACGCTCTTCACAAGGAAGCAGTGGGAATTACCTCAAAATTGGTGGAAGCAATCTCGAACTGATCGAGCATGTGCATGACACAAGACTACTCGATGCATGCGAGAGTCTAGAAATAGCAAAATGTAAAAACAGCATGAATGGTGACAAGGGACCTGTCCCTTTCAGTCCGTTTTCATTCTATTGTTGAGAAAGTAATCAGAATAATCAATAATAACAGATGAAGGACAAAAAACTTCGCAGGTAGTGACTGCACTGGTTCATTACCGAGACATTAATTAGAATAAGTAGCAGTAACAAACAAGGTCCATATCGGACAGGAAAACTTCATTGTTCTTTTGAAGATGCTAACCTTGCTAAAATATCAGTTTGGTGTTAGGGTAATTGATCTCTAGGAAAAGTTTCAACTTTCACACCAAAGGTTCCAATCTCATCGTTAACTAGATTCAAATACCTACTGTTTCCATCAGTAGGAAGCAACTTTCATTATCTTGACAGTGAAATTCAATATGATAGTAAAATATTCATTGGTATATTCGATTATGATTTCCAGGAACTATACTAAAACTCAACTACATTGTGAGGCTCAGAGTCGATTATAGATTCCCAATCAGGTGTATTATGGTAGCCAATCTCTGAATTTTTTATATGATTCAGATCTCGATGCACTGATCAAGTGTCTATTGCTAGAGACTACAGAATATCAATATCCGATTATCTTCGTTCTCTTGATTGTGGCCCATAATCTCTTAGCTACTATTCTCAACAAAATCTGAATATTATTGATTTCTACGCAGGAATTGACTGAAAAACACCCAATCGGAAAAATTATCATACACTGCTTATCACTGACAATGTAGCTGGGCTATTATTTTCAACTTTTGTATTTCTGTGTACGTCAATTAAACACACACAACACCTATAAAAATCTTGAAAAATCGAAGAGTCAATATAACCGACCCATATGAACACATGCAAAGTAAGGTATGACGATCTAACCATTGAGTGTTTCCGCAAAAGTCGATAGTCATATCGCTTATTTTCTACCAAGAATAGCGTTCAGGATAATTTTGTCGAAACAGATGAAAAGCCCGCTCGCCCATACTATAAACAGCAAAATGCAATGATCATAATTATTGATTTCAATTGCTTATCTGTTGCTCCGTTATATTTCTCGAGTTCTGAATGAGACATGAAAATTGTATGCACGCGTCATATGTCGCGATCGAAGTACGCCGCCAAATAATCAAAATCCCAACGTAAAATATATGCTCTTCGCTCATAACTGTTAATTGAAGAAGCACTCGATATTTTACAAGCGAGACGTCTTCTTGATGAAAACAAGATTACAGCATCTGTCAATCTTTTAGAGTCACTAAATCAGGATGACTTAAATAACAATGCCGATTGCAATACAACCTGCATGTTCTTCGTGGACAATATTTATTGTCATTTTGATACAAGTTTCCCTTTGACCAAAATCAAACCCAACAAAAAATATACTTCAGCCTCTTGGCTGATATCAGCAGAATGTACCCAAAATAAAGAGAGCATTGTAGGATTGCTAAATGAAACCATTTTATCTCAATGTCATAAAACCAGTAATGATAAATTTGCACAAAACTCGGATGATAATAATAAATCGATATGAAAATTGATAAACAACATTCCAGGAAGAAAAATCAAATATCGAAGTTATGCAGAAAGCGTTAACCGCTTTTTCATTAACTCTGTGAGTGCAGTTACCAAAAATCTCACATGTGATATTGATCATGATTTCATTGAGTTCAATGTTTCTCCAACCATTTATAGAAAGGTGATGTCTTTCAATTGATCCATGCCTTAAAACTCCTGCTCCATAGGCATTACGACATTTCAAATATTCTAGTGAAATGTATTGCACCTTATATGATAAAACCACTTACTTTCATGAAAAATGTATCATTGTAACAGGGTATATTTCCAAGCGTGACACTTTGATGGAACCAGAAAGGTTTGTTCTACATGGGACGTGTTTTACAATGAGATACCTGATATTATTAAAAGTAGTAGGAATTTCAATACTTTTAAGAAAGAAGTTCCTATTTGTTTGAGAAATTTTTTTTAGTGAATTTTATGCATGTACTTGAATGTCACCTTCTGAATGACAAAACACAAAATGCAGCTACCACATCTGAGGACAACAGACCATCATCTTTTTTATAAAGAAAAATCCTATAGAGAGTATGGAAACTTATCAGTATGACCTATTACTGTCTAACATCAGTGGACTAACTCAACATAAATTAGACGATCTCATAGTGAACTATTCTAAATTGAAATTACTTTGCTTTACTGAAACGTGGATACAAACAAACAATATCATTCAATTTTCTATTCCGGGATATAAGCTCATTAACTTTTACGGTCGATCTCGTTTTATTAGAGGAGGTGTGGCCATTTATGCTCATGATGAGCTAATTGTTGAAACGATACCTCTATCTTCATATTGTATTGAGAAGGACATAGAAATATGTGGACTGAAATGGGATAATGGTTCATTTCACTCAATTTTTCTAGTATGATACAGGTCTCCCTCGTGTAACTTTAATGTATTTTTCAATAACATAAACCTAATTCTAGAAAATCTCTTCAAACACAACCTGTATGTCTTCTCAACTGGAGATTTCAATGTCAACTCTATGACTGACTATCAGGCAAACACTTTCAATATGCTCCTCGAGTCTTTCGGATTATTTCCTAAGAACAACACTCCTACACGTGGGTGTTCTGTGTTAGACCAAATCTACTGTAACTGTATTGTCACAGTACTGTTGATATTAATACTGAGTCAGACCATGACACACTTCTACTAAATCTGAATATTACCTTCAAAAAAAAATAATAATAATAGCTCAAGTACTTGCCAGTAACAGCCAAATTGACAATCTGATCTCTTACTTAACTAAAGAATCATGGCATAGTGTTTTCTCAGCTGAAGGAACGGAGTGCAAATTCAATGAATTTCATGATACTCTGATGTACTATTTCAATATAAACTGTCCATTCAGAAACGAAAAAGTGAGAATCAATTCGAACAAACAATGGGTCACTGATGAAGTAAAAAAATCATCACTCAATCTTAAAAATTTAAACGCGCTAAAAAGATCCTACCCCCAATCAGGTAATCTATATAAGGAGGCTAAAATAGAACACAGGTCACTTGTTAAAAATACAAAAAGTCAATTTTATTTCAATAAAATAAATAACTCTACAAACAAAAATAAAACTACATGGCAAGTTATAAACGAGTTGAAAGGTAAAGAAAAATCTATTATGCAAATAAAAATAAAAGACGGTAATGACATACTGGATGATCCTTCGAAAATAGCAAATAAATTCAATGACTTTTTCATAAAAACCCCAAAAAACACTATAAATAACATATATAACCCAGGTATTCCAATACAATATGACAATAATAATTTTCAAACAAATAGCATGTTTATTGCTCATGTACATGAATATGATGTTCTTGAAATAATAAAAAATAAGATAAAAAATAAACCATCTAGTGGCTTTGACGGAATCTCTGGAATTGTCATTAAAAAGATAGGACCCTATATAGGTAGATAGGTAGATGTCACTGGTGGGGGGAGGTGGGGGGGGATTTCTCCTCCCAAATAAAAGGTAAAAATTTTTGAAATATTATAAAAATTCAATTTTTTGGGGATTTTAATTATTTTTTTTGTGGAAAATTAGCAAAGGGGATTATTTTTTTTATTTTGGAAAAAATTTAAAGGATTTGATTCGTGGGGGGGAGGGGGGGGGGGGGGTTTGAAAAAGGGGTAAAAATTATAAAAAATTGTACAAAAGAAAAAAAAGGAACAAAAAATTTTGGAAAAAAAAAATTTTTAATAATTTTTGGGGGAAATTTCGGAATTTTGGAAAAATGTAATCCCGAGGAGAAAATAAAAAACAAAAAAATATGTGGAAAAAAAAAAAATGCAAAAAAAATAATTTTTAGTTTTTTTTCCCCATCCAACTTTTGGTGGTAACTGTTTAGGAGAAAAAAAAATTTAATGAGGTTTTTTTTTTTTTCCCGGATAGGGGTTCCTTTAAAAAAAAATTAACTTGTTTGGGGGGGAAAAAAGAAGGAAAAAAAGGGGGGGGGGTTGTTGTTTTTTCGCAACACGGGGGGTGGGTGTGGTTTTTTTGCAAGTAGGGGGGGTTTTTGGAGGGTTATCCAGCTTTGGATTTCAGGAGTGGTTGTTGGGGTGGGGGGGGGGGGGGGTGTTCTGTGGGGAGAATGGGGGAGGAAGGGGGGGGAAAATTATATTGTTTTTTTTTTTGTTTGGGGTGTGTTTTGTTTGGGTTTTTTTTGGTGTTTGTGTTCGGACTCCTCCTCCGCTCCTCCGCGGAGCATTTTTTCCTTTTTTCTCGCCTCGGGGGAGATATATGTGGGTTGGGGGGGTGAGGTGGGGGTATCCCTCTGTCTCCCCCTCCGTCCCCCCCCCTCTGTTCTCTTGGGTCCCCCCCCCGCCCCCCCGGGGCGCCCCTTTTTCTTTTCTTTTGGGACCCTTTTGTGTTTTCCCCCCCCCTCCCCCCTCTTCTCCCCCCCCCTCCCCACCTGGGACGCACTCTCCGCTTTTTTTTTGGGGGGGAGGAGTGCATTTCCCTCTCTCTTTTTTCCCCCCGGGGGGGGACTCGGGGGGGGGGGGGGCACTTTCCCCTCCTCTTTTTTTTTTTTTTTGCGCCGTGGCCCCCCGGGGGAGGAACCGTGGGCCAACACCCTCCGGGGGGACGCCGGTCTCTCCCCCCTTTGGGGGACGCACCGAAAAAATGCCGCCCCCCCTCCGGATATGTCGCCCCCCCGTGGGGGCCCCCCTCCCGCCCCTCTCCCTTTTTTCTCCTTTTTTTTTTCCCCCCCAGGATGGGGGGGGGGGGGGGGGGCCGGCGCCGCGCCCCCCCCCTATTTCGCCGGGGGAGGTGGTCCTGGGGGAGGACACCCCTTCTCCCCCCGGAGGGGGGGGGGGGGGGGGGGGGGGGGGGGGGGGGGGATATATAACAAATATGCCTTCGCCCTCCCCGGTAAGGAACACCAGGGGGGTAGAGGAGATTTGGGGGGGGGTCCGGCACCACACCCCGCCGGAGTGTGTTGGGGGGGTTTTTCCCACACCCCCATTCCCCAGTGGCCCCTTTCCCACCATTTTTGGGGGTGTTTTGGGCGCCGTCCTCCCCCCCCCTGGGGGGGAGGTAGTGGTGGGGGGGGCCGCCCCCGGGGTTTGGGGGGTTCTTCCTGCTCCCCCCTCCCCTCTCCCCCCCCTTTTGGGGGGAGTCGCCGGGGGCCCCCCACTCCCCGGTCCCCCACCAGGCGCCCCGGAAAGTGGGCCTGTGGGGGCCGTCCCCCCCCCATCCCCCGAGAGAAAAAATTCCCCCGCCGGGGGGCCCCCCCCACCCACCATTCGCGCCCCCCCCCACCTCTTTGCTCCTCTTTTGTTCCCCACCCCCCCAGAAATGGAGAGAATAATGAGAGGTAGAGACACCACCAATATTGGGGGGGGGCACCTCTTTGCGCACCTGGGACCTCCTCCCCCGGGGAAAATTTTTCCCACCACAAACACCCCGGAGAACCACGACACCTCCCCCCCCAATCTGGGTGCCCCCCGGGCCCACCCCCCCCCCCCGCAAAAATCCCGTATTCCCCCACCCCCCCCCCCCCCCGGGACGCCGGAGAAAAAAAAGAACAGAACCCACCCCAAAAACACGCCCCCCCAAAACCCCAAAACCCCCACCCCCCCCCACCTTCCCCAGAATAGAAAAATGAGCACCATCCCACCAAGCGCCCCCACAGGAGAAGAAAGGAGGCCTTTCCCCCAAACGCCAGGGGGGCCCCCCATTTTGCGCCACCCCCAAAAAAAATTAAACACCAACAATAAAAAGATGTTGGCGGTTCTTCCGGCGGGGGTAGCTGATGTCAATATTATCACCCCACATTTCGGCACCAGAACACCACAAAATAACTATATTGTGCCGCCCTCCTATGATGATGGGGGCCCACACATTACATCTCCTCCTCCGACCCCCAAAGAAGCAACGGAAATCGAAACAAGTCACCCCCTTCCCCGCACCTCCCCCCCCGCAGGCGGCGCAGACGGCACACATATCTTCTTTGTGATGTTGTGCCGTCCTTTCCTCCCCCTCTTCTCCCCCCTCTTGGTTTTTTTTCGCCCCACGTCTTCTGTTCCCCCCCGCCAGGGGAAATCAGCCAACATCCCCCCCCCCCCCACGGTTACCCCCCCAACAAGGGGAAATCACCGCCCACCCATCAGCATTCTGCCGGTGACGGCAATAATCACCGAACACGTAACGAAACAACAAATAGTACACCACCCCCCCCCCACTCTCATCCCCCCGCAGCAGCAATCAGGCGGCGGGGCGGGGCGTGGGGGCGTTTCTCCTCTCCTTTTTTCGACTGATATCATCACTTCTCCCATAGATAGTGGGCGATGGACTTTTTTGGTGTTGTGGGCCTCCCCGCCGGCCCCCGCTCCCCCCCAGCATCTTTTCCTCCCCCTCTTGGGGGACTTCGGGGGGGGTGATCACCCCGCGACAAAATTACCACAAAACTCCGCGGACGACAGGCAACAACGAGTGGCCCCCACCCCCACCCCCCCCGCATCATCCCCTCACACCGGGGGGGGCCCGCGCGGGTCTCTCTGCGCCCCTCTCCTGTTTCTTCTCTCCCCCTCCCCTTCCCCCTCTCCCCCCCCTCTTTCGTGTGCGCATCTGTGCGCGGGGGACACTCCGCTTCTGTTCTCTTCCGCCCCACCCGCACCCCCACACTGGTGGACCCCCCCCCCCACCCCCCCCCCCCCTCTCTCCCCCCTCCCTCCCCCCCTCTCTCCCCTTCCGTCCCCCACACTGTGTTCCGCTGTGTTTTGGGGGACACATTCCCACATTCCGATTTTCTCTGTTTGTGGCGATACAGAGACCGACACTGGATATCTCCCTGGGGGGAGAGGGGCCACTGTTCCCGGTCCCCCTCTCGACCCCGATCCGAGATCCGCCCCCCACTTCTCCCCCCCCACCCCCCTCTCTCTCCCCGCGGGGACTCTGTTGTACCCCCCCCCACATCCTCCCCCCACACTCTCCCCTTTTCCGCTGTGGGTCTCTTTGTTTCTCCCCCCCTCCCTTCTCTGGGACACTGTATGGGGGCATCGCACCCCACCCCACCCACCACACACACCCCACCATACCCACCTCTCTCGCGGGAGATCTATATCCCGCACCCAAAACTGTCGCCCTCTCACTCACCCCCCCACACACCCCCCCGGGCCCCCCACGAAATATAGACGCACATTTCTTTGGGGTATTTTGTCCCACACTATAATCAACACAGGTACCCCCATATGTCTATACAGAAGAATAAGATCGCGCACTGATGCACACACTGAAAATATCAGATCCCCCGGACCTCCCCCCCCCCCCCCCCACAACTCTGCTCTCTTCTCTATCTCTTTCTCATATTTATAGGGACACTTTTCTTTTCTTCCCCCATTCTTTTGAACTCTCTTTCTCCCCCTTTTTTCCGAAAGATATACAAATTTTCTTTTCTTTGGAGCCAGTGTTTTCTTTTTTTGTAGCCAGGAAAAGAAAGGAGATTTTTTGTTTTTTCTCTCTCTTTTTCGTATGTTTTTCTGTTTTCCGGGGGGAGGGGAAGAAGAAAAAGTTTTTGGTGTTGTTTTCGCTTTTTTTGAAAAATGTTTTTGGAAGAGAATAAAGTATATTATTATTATTATTATTATTATTATTATATACTCGCCCCATAAGCTCATATTATAAATTCATCATTTACAGAAGGAAAATTTCCTTCTAGGCTGAAAACCTCCATAATTACTCCAATATTGAAGAAAGGTAGCTCTGAAAATATTGAAAACTACAGGCCACTATCAGTACCCTCTGTAATATCAAAAATTATTGAATATGCTATGATTGATCAGCTCACGAACTATTTGAATAAGTACCAAATTATTAATGAAAATCAACATGGATTTCGCGCGAAACACTCTACAGTGACAGCGATTACATCCTTCTATGAGGAGATCATCGAAGCCATTGAGGGTGGAGAGAGTCCGACTGGAATCTTTTGCGACTTTAGCCGGGCTTTTGACTGTGTTCACCATGGCACACTACACAACTTGCTGTACCGATACGGAATCAGAGGCATTACTCTTGATTGGTTTGATTCCTACTTGAAAGACAGATCACAAATGGTTAAAGTGTCTCAATTAGGAGGATCTGTATTCTCATCAATGGACATAAATAATCTAGGGGTTCCACAGGGATCCATATTGGGCCCTGTATTGTTTATATTATATATAAATGATTTGCCCCTGATCTTATCAAACATTTTTACCACATTATATGCAGATGACTCTACTTTACTACTGAAAGATAAAGATTACGAATCATTGCAAGCAAAAATTACAAACTCAATCGACCAATTATCTGCTTGGTCCTTTGACAGATCCTTATTATTGAATTCCAGTAAAACTAATTACACTATATTTCATACCCATCAAAACTTAAATATACCGACTCTGAACATCAATTTAAATAATAGTACAATCGACACAATTGCAGACATTAAATTTCTAGGAGTATACTTCGATTCCACCTTGTCTTTTAGGACTCATTGCACTAAACTAAGTAAAAATTTGAACTCTAAGTGCTATCAATTAAGAAACCTAAAAAGTGCATTAAGTGTGGACCATCTCCTCAAATATTACCATGCAGAAATCCACTCCAGAATTTCATATGGAATTATAGTATGAGGAAACACTCCAGCTGCACACAGTGTTTTTCTATCTAAGAAGCGCATCATAAGATGCCTAGTGGGGTGTCCACCTGATCACTCATGTCAAAGTTTCTTCAAAAAATACAAAATATTAACTGTTACTGGCATATTCGTTCTTGAGCTATTGACATACGTTCATTGTAACCAAAATAACTTCTTAAGAAACAGTGACACTCATACTCATAATACAAGGAAAAAAGATAACTTCCACGTGCCCTTCAAACACCTGGAATTGTCCAAAAGAGCACCACATGCTTTTGGTTTGTACTTGTACAACTTTCTTCCTCACAATCTACGAAGTCTGCCAAATCATAGTTTCAAACGTCAATTAAAAAAAGTTCTTATAGATGTGTGTCCTTACTCAATACAGAAATTTTTGGAATCAATTGTGTTGTACTAAAAATTACTTTTTAATTTTAGGTTTGACAAATTGTCATGAAAATTTTAAATTTACATGTAGGCTTGTATATGCTAGTGCTGTTATTGGTTGGAGCCATCATATGTTTTAGTTGATATGAATGTGTTAGTTCAATTATTCATCACTTACATATATATATATATATATATATATATATATATATATATATTATACTCATATTCAAATTCTACAACTTGACTTGTCCTATAACTTTTGTAAGTTCCACAGGATAAATAAATTGATTGATTGATTGATTGATTGATTTTCATTAGATAGTTGTTCATTCCATGAGTCTAGTTAATCTTTTTACATTGATGACATTCAGTATGTTATCATTCTGTTTTTGAAAGCGAATAAATGAATAGATAAAGGTATAATAATCAATAATTATTTCCAAGGCTCGGTTCCTAAGTCAGTGTCATCAAAATGTCAATTTATTAGCAAATTAGCTCAAAATCATCCTTTCAATAATGTTTGGTGTATCTAGTGAGAAAATTCTATTCACCATCCATATGCCAACTGATGAGCTCAAGGAATATTTTCATCTGGGCGAAACAAGCTTATCTGAGTTTAACAATTAAATTTTTAAATAGAATACTAGAATTAATGGAATGTGATTCAGCGTCCTTCAGGCCATATTATGGGCAGGGGAGTAGTTATGTTAGATACTCTTCCTTTTTGTTGATGACCTGAGTTTTTGCTAATTATTTGATGCTTCTTCTTTTATAGAGGTTCTTTTGCATCAACTCAGAGAAGAAAAAGATAAAAATCACTTCCTCAAAATTTCCTTCTCATCACAAAAATAATCACATTCCCCAGATACTGTTAGTAAACAAGAAAGGTGGATCATGCAAAAAAATAATTCTCTCTTTCAGTTAACCACAAAATGTAAACTAGTGGTGATTTAATACATCTTTTTTGTATATTTCAATCGGCTTACCTAGCTTTATCAATCAGTTGAGTTATATCACTGGCCCTAAGATCCAGTTCATCCAAATTTCTAACCCATTTAGCTTGCAATGACTCCTTATCTGCCTCTGCTGGAGTTTTCAACTTTCCTCCTACTACTTTTCCTGTCATAACAAACCTCATCCAGTTGCCACGTGCTGTTTCTACCATCAATAATGTTGTACATTCAATTTTTATGCCTGTTTCCTCTAATACTTCCCTCTCACATGCAGTTGCTATATTTTCTCCTTTTTCCACATGTCCAGCAGGTAGATACCTTTCGAATGAATGAGTAAATGAATAAATATGAGCATATATGATTTTACGAATATTAAAATATTTCTTACCATTTACCAGAACAGGACTTTTTGGCTTCTTGCATCATTAATACCTCATTATATTCATTGAACAAAACACATGCAACAATGTACATAACTGTTTCACACAATATGGGTTTATATTTGGGATCCACACTAGGCTGTATTCCTTGGGATTCCAGGGCTTCATTTTGCTCTTCTAAAGTGAAATCACAAATTTCTGCTTCTTCAGCATTCAAGGGCAAACCTCTCAAAACCCTCTGCAAGTTATCCTCCACTAAATCAGGCATTTTTCAGTATTGTGCTTGAATTATGCTAAAGTCCAGACCACAAACCTATAAGCAAAAGCAGAGTTATCCGAATAAACCATCAGCGGTAAGTATACTGGATCACACAAAATATACTCACATATTTTTCAATTTGGAATTAGGTAGTTACCGCTAAAAAGCCTCATTCTAACTTCGCTAATATTGGGAGTCGCATTCCATGCATAGTACACTCGCCTTACCCACCCAAGAATTTTAATTAAAAACAGTAATTTGAAAGTGAAGTTTGTGAAATGAGGAATGTAAGTTGCATAAACAAAATGTTATAGCGAATGAATGAACTCGTGCAATTTTTGGCAGACCTCGTGTATTTTTATCTTTTAATATATAGAGTGTTGAAGAAAGACAGTAATACACTGACTCTGAACAAGTTCACGACAAGAATTTCCTAACGCTGAGACATACGTGTGCCATGGTGCATTCTTTTGAGGTGTAATAACGAACAGCCCAGAGTTTAGCTACAGTGTGGAAGTGGAACTGGGAACAGAGGTTCTGACAAATTGAAATACTGTCAAATTTATTTGACCGTTGTCATCATTTGATGTTTGATTTCAATGTGTGCATTATTAAAATAAATCCGATTTCCAGTTGGTTTGTCCGAAGTGTGCACCACAGATTCACGTAGTTGCGATTGAAATATCCGCATTTGAACTTGGGCCAATCATTGTCATTTTTCAATTGTAGATACCCTGTCTTCAGTTAAAATTCAATTATGACTAGTTATCGACTCTCTGATGGTAGACCATTAGTGGCTGAAGATGGTCCTACCGCTTGGGGCAATCGAGGTGTTCAGAGTTCCATGAATGTATCTATCATAAACTCTCCCAGTGACAGTATAAATGACACTTTTGCCACTGCGATCGAAGATGACGCAAATGAAACTAATTATTTGTCTGTACTGGAAACAACTAGAGATATATCTCTTGAAGATATGCACGATACAGGTGTAGGCAATTCGAAGATTATAGTCCCAGCACTAGATTTGCCTAGTGAAAGCGGAAAGAACAATTTGAATGACAGTGGAGAACAGCAAGTAGTTCTTTTCAAACTGGAGGGTTCCGATGATCTTTATGGTATTCAATTAACTCAAGATGAGGATGGAAATGTTCAAAAATATCAATTCCAGTTGAGGTTTGTGATTTTTTATCAACAGAATCAGATTTTATTATGGTTTGTCTTTCAGAACTAGAGAGGATGGACAGCTTGAAGCTATACCAGACACCATTCAGTTATTGCCCAATGATTCTGACTGTGATCAAAAGTGTTCTGAAGATGGCAGTGGGATAGACATCCATGATAGCCAAATAGATATACAGAACGAGCAGGTACTTCAAACTCCAGTTTTCATCTCAGAGGAAACTGATATTGAAACTGTTCATACTCTTGCTTTTCCTGAAGAGAAGGATGATGTCTTTATTGAGAACAACAAAGAAAGTACAGAAGAAAGTCAGATAAACAGCCATAATGACGGAATGAATGAAAATACGTTGCTAGTGCTTATCAAGAATGAGTTAAGTTTTCAAGGGGTTGAAACAGTTGGTGAAGATGCAATAGAACATCCAGAGGAGAGTCTAGAAACCGAAAATAACTATAGCGAGGATGAAACTATTGAAGTGAAACCAGGTGAGAACAATTCATATATTTATTATTATAATTTTCAGTTTTGTTCATCACATAGCACCAACATTTTATAAGTGTGAACGAAACTCTAGAAAAAGTTGCCACAACCAACAACTGGTTCAAAACAATGGGGGTTCCAACCAAACCCTGCTAAATCATACCTTGCCAGATTGAGAGTAACTTTCACGGGTGAAGCTGAAGCAAAATTAAGTTGTTTTGCTTCAAGTGGAGCTTAGCCATTTCTGTATGAGTAACATATGTATACACCATGTTTGTGTAGGTATAAGTCGAGGTATGGGTATATTAAAACCTCAAAGGGTAATGGACAGCCTCAAAAGTGTCCTATAATTGAATAGATGTGTTAACAATTTGACATTTGTTACTTCAGATTATATGGAAGATCTTGTTTTCAACTGTATCACTCATTTGCAATGTGTTTAGCGAGGTGTTAAGTTACAATTTTGTTCTGAATTCTGAATATGACTTGAACATTATGTCCAGCACATGTCAAAGTCACAGATTTTTATTCTATACTTCCAGTGACCAGTTCGGATTATCTCATAGCTGTGCACAGTCTATTATGACTATACACATCAAACTCCCATTAAAACATTTGAGGGAAGGTGTGAAATAATAAAAATGTTTTGTATAAAAGTTGGGTTTTAAAATGCATAAATTGCAAATAACTGATGTAATTGGCCAATACTTTTTACATAACCGCTACATGTGTTTTGCTATATGTGTATATTTGTGTGGTATGGTACTACCATAACACGCCTGAAGAAGCTATTGTATAGTGAAACACGTTTAGCGGTTTTATCAAGTGTCTAGTAAAAATATCACGAGAAGGGTTTTTTCATGTAAACCTTTCTATATTCAGATTTCTCTTGAAAGGAACTCTCATAAAATATAGGCCAAGTATATACCAAACGATGCAGAATTTATGGACATTATGTCAATCAAATAATCAATCAGAATTTCATTGAATCAGTTTTCTTTTACAATTATGTCGAGTGATACCAACAAAACTGGAAAATACTTACTACTTCAACAGGTCAAAACACACACGATAAAAGATAAAAGTAAGCACTAAAATATCCACTTAAAAGACAGTCACTCAATAGAGTGAAATCATTAACAGATAGTAAAAGTATTAAAACATCATTTGACGCAACAATTTCAATACACACATTTAAATATCACTTCTAATCATGCATCTTGGAGGAATTCATCAACTGAGTAATATGCCTTCATCAACAAAAATAACCTTAGTTTACTCTTAAATACACTAACATTTGGAGATGATTTTATCTCATCTTTAAGCTTATCATATAATATAAAATATTACTTCTGATGTAGATCAAAGTATGGTAAATAAACAAGCTTGGCATAGTGAATACATTGAAGTATATGAATAATGGCCGGCAGTTTTCTTTATAGCCAGCACCCGCCATAACTCTTATTGCCTTTTTTTGAACTGCAAAGACTTCATGAGCATGACTTGATAAACCCCATTGCTCAATACCATAGGCAATAACAGACTGTATCAAACTATGGTACAGCAGTTTAAGAACTTCAGTCGAAACTGTGTGCTTCAACTGTGCAAGTATATATTTTGACTGAGTTTAAGTTTAACACTATCTATATGATGAATCCGGGTGAGTTTGTCAATCTCAACTCCCAAAAATTTTGTATAATCGACTTGGTGTATTGATTTGATTCCTTATTCAGTTTCACCAAGTAGCTCCTATCTATCAATACGTTTTTTGAAACAAAAATGAGCATTTGAGTTTTTGCATTATTCAACTGTAAGCCATTGAGAGAACACCACTCAGATAATTGGTCTGTAGCATCTTGAGCTTTTTGAACTGATGTTGAAATACATTAAAAATACATTCCGCTTAAAAGATTTTTTTTTTCATGATGAAGTTCTAAAAATGTTTTTCCATTGTCGAATAATAATTTGAACAGAAGCCTTCTTTGTAATGGATGATGATAGAACTCGAAAACAATTTTGAATTGAATTTTCAAATGTATCAGCCTATATTATTTTATATTTGGACTACCCTTGAAGAGTACAATGAACATTAAACAATAAATCAAGTCATATGATATTTATACCAAAAATTTGTTGAATTGTATCTAACCCGATATCTTGAAGAAAAAAAGGACTATAACTACGTGTATTATATGTCAGTTGGTCGTTCAAACATGAAGAAATGAATTTATACTTTTATTTAATCCCTACTAAAAATTCACCTGCAATCTCTCTAAATTTTTGTACAGATGATGATGAGGAAGTAGCTGAGTTATATATAAAAAAACTATACATTGTTTGATTCTCTTATACCTTAATATTTCCTCAGTTATTTGATCATACACTCATTATTTGTAAAGTATTTTTAAGGAATATCCATTTTATCGGTACACTCATATCGGAGTGTGATGATGAATGATTTAAGATACTTCATTTCCTCCCAGATGAAAGTTTGGAAGCTGATTGTTCATTTAATGCTGTATTCAATAATTCAGCTGTCAGTAAGTCGGGCAAACCTTGTCAGCTGATGCTTTTAAATAAATGATAAGTATGAGGTATTCACAACCCAACAAAATAATATTATTTTTTTAATGCCGTCGAATTATAAACTGATTCTGAATTTTTTTGACGTGCTGATTTAAAAATGTCTGTCATTTACTCCATAGTACTTCAGATACAGGCCAATCAATTTTAGTTCTGATAATAGGTAAAAATGATGAAATAATGATAACTTTGCAGGTCAATACCAAAATTGATTACCTAAAATTGGCATGTATTTACCCCATTTTAGTTACTTTTATCGCCCATGATTGTAAAAACAGATCTTTCTATACCTTCTGTATATTCTACCCTTGAAGGTTTCAGTTTACTCTTGAGCCTTTGTAGATGAAGTTGCTTCAATATTTTGTGTACGTTTTCCGAATATTAAATTAAAGACATGGCATCCACAAGTTGGAGTTGTTTAAATCAACCAGACGTGTTTTGTTATATATGTGGTGAATACACTTTCAAGGAAAGTAGAAAATCTGTTTCTGTTTTTTATGTTGCAGCGACCAGCTGACATATATTACACAAAGTTATAGTCAGTTAATTTTTTTCTTCGAGTTCGAGTTAGCAAGTTCAAAGAATTTTTATTTGTGAGGGACTGATTGAATATATCAATGTTTTTCCGTGCGTGGGAGGATTCCGCCGCTCACCTCTTCACGGAAACGTAGGTGATATTCACAAAGCTTTATTTTACAACTCTCTGATGCATTCCACTATTGCTTGAGATGTATCGCTGGCTCCTAGACTATCAATTCTACCGAACCCACTAGGATATAAAAAAAAGATAGCGTTGTTAATTTCATTGAGGATACTTAATCTTGAAGATGTAAATATTGCTAGTAACCGCACAAAAAACTTCGTATAATTCATTAAGAAACAGTATCAACGTTTTGTATTCCAGCATACTCTCACTAGTGAATTATTAATAGTTGCTAAAATATATCTAGTTACATAATGCGAAAGTATACAGAAAATAAATACTTCATCACGAATGAAATCCCTAGAAACATAATTTCAGATGACTGGACATAAACGAATATGCCCTTCTTTCGAACTTTGAAGCGATATAACTTCGGAACAAAGAGAAAGCGCCGCGTTTTAACTTCGAATCCGTGATCAGCGGCTCAAAATACGCTAGTATGTACCAACATTTTTTCCTAAATTAGATTCTGTGCGGTAAACGAATATTTCCCAAATACAACATTTTCAAGGCTTTGTCATGGATAGTCATGAAAGTTTTTTTTCCAGAGAAATATGGATATTGGAAGCAATATATGTTATACCTTTTGAAAAAAAGGCTTATCATTACCCTGTATATAGGTAAATAATTTTAAAGGCTTATTTCGTTGATTTCAGAAACTTTTCTAGAAAATATTTTTTGATTATTTCATTCCTTCACCAAAATTCTATTGAAAGTTCGATCAGTAACACTCTCTATTTGAATAACTTTTTCACCAAGTTAGATTCGGGTATGAAGAGACTGAGGTTATCTGTAAAGCGGATGAATGAAGAATTCAACTAAAATATTTTCGTTGTTATGACTTTCCGTTTTCACCGGAAGTGACGTCATCTTTGTTATTTTTTGATGGCACACTCTGTATTTCACCTCATTTTTTGAATTCTTTCCATGATTCAGATTCGAACTCATGTATCATACCTTATACCCAAAATGTGAATTAACATTAAGAAAAAATGCAGTGAGTGAATCGTGAATATGGAAGGTGGAACGGTACACGCAGCATTTTCACGTTCACTGAATAATCAAATGGGTGCGCAGAAATGTGGGTCCAATATGGGGGAATGAGAAAAATAAAAAAGTCTCAACTTTTTCAAGGTACAATTCTATTAAACCCTAGTTATAATACACTTCCCTATACCCAAAACTTATAATTCTGGAGATATTCCGCAATAGAAGTTATTTTCACGAGAGGATTCACGTTTTTACCCCCCATTTTTGTTCGATAACATTTTATTGTTGCCTAGTTTTCATTGAATATCTCATAAAAAAAATCTCATATTCAAGAAAAACATCATGATTAGAATAAACAACAATTTTAAATTTAGTTTAAATGCTAAACAAGAGCGTGTGACACTTTTGTCGACCGCTTGGTTTTTATTGCAACAAATGTAAATATAGAAATAATTAAATGCCTCCAACTTCTAAGCATTTTTCACTTCTTCGTATGACGTATCCTACAGCTCGTCTCATCATGGCCGGTGGAATAGAGTTGAAAGCAGTATGAACTCTACTGAAAATGTTCTTTCGTTGGTGGCGTGGATTTAAATCAGGCGATCGTGGTGGCCATAATTGAGAACCGTCGGTTGCAAACCATTGGTCATAAAAAGTTTCATCTAAATAGATCTTCACCATCTGATGATTATGTGGAGGTGCTCCACCATGTTGATGACAAATTTTTCGATGGTCAGCGAGCGTCAGTCGTTCCAGATGATCCGTATCGAGATTTTTCAAAATATCTAGGAATAGTTCAACTGGAAATAAAAATATCTGTAGCTCTGTTGTGTATTTTCCAGATGCAATGAATGCTTATAACATAGCTACCGGGATGGCATTTTTCCGAGTGATGTGCCATTAGAAATAAGAAAGATGACGTCATTTCCGGTGAAACCGGAAACGTTTCATCAACGAATATATTTCAGTTGAATTCTTCATCCAACCTATCAATTTTCAGTATCTCCTCACTTTCAGTTTTCTATATAAAGATTGCGTTTATTCGTCAAGATATACCCTGTAAAGGCCTTTGTTTTTGTGTATAAAACTTGATATTATTGAAATAAAACTCCTCAAAGTACGCGAGGAATAATTTTCTCGGAATATTCGCGAGCAAGACAAAATTTTCAAGAATAATTCAAGTATGCGTGGTATTCGATAAGAAAATTTCAAACTCTGTCTACCTACTTAGCCCAGTTTTGAGTTGGTACGTACGTTGTAACAATGCAAGGCTGCCGCCCGGCATCGAGTATTTTTGTGAAACATTTCAATAAACATGTTTTTCAAAAAGAGATCAACTCTAAAGAAAGCAATCATTAAATCTCATCACATTGACGACTTGGACATTTGGTAAGTTTCTTAGTTAATGATAATGATAATAAATGCTTTTATTGACAGTACTCAGGTAAAAAAAAAGAAATAAAAATAATACTGCCAAAAGGCAGAGTTATCGCTTATATCTCCGAAGAGATACAAGTACTCTCTTACACTTAAGTTCCGAAATGAGCACTCGAAATAATTATAGTAATTATACCTTGTCGAAAAACTACGATTTTTCTGCCAACATAAGTATCACGGGAATATATCAACGCCCTAAAAGGCTAGTAATGCAATGAAACAACAAGGCATCGCAATATCCGTAGTCGGACCAACAAAGAACACATATCCTTTGTTTCAACACTATAATAGAGCTAGTGAAGTGTCGAGTGGCTCGGAAATGAAGATGTGGCTCAATATTGTATTTTCATGAGTCTGCTGATTTAGTTCCGAATTTGGACGTTACCTTTTGTTTACTTTACTTTGCTCAAAGTGGGTAAGTGACATGTTATGTCAAACAAAATATTATTCTCTGCTTATGTTGAAAATTTTCCACTAAAAATCCGATAAAATACCAGAGTTACCACGGCAACGCGAAACAAAATACGCATTGGTTGAAAACTGTTGTTGTGGAATTTTCGCACTCATCACGAAAAAATACCAAATTGGGGTACAAAATTACACCACTTGATATTACGAAGGTTAATATCTATAAATGTACCGATACGGATCATTGTTTTTGAAGTTTTCTACTATTATGGCATTTTTTGGAATCGTTTACTAAAATAATATTCCGAAAAACACTAAACTGTTTTGATTATCTTCACTTCACAAATACAACTACTGCACTGACTTATAATTCGCTTACGAAACACTATTAGTTCTAACTGACGTGAATATCCAACACTCTTTTCTTAAAACTGTAGCCACCCTATGAAATACATTCTTATATAGTCTGATCAAACGGGATCGATTTCTCCAGTCATTCCATTCGTGCCTGGCGAACTTCTCGCCTTATCTAGATCCGCCGATCGATCCAGGTAGAGTTTCCTTTGTTGAACCATGTTTTATTATGCTCAGCGGCGGTTGGAAATTTATTTAGATTTCGTAAAATAACCGCCCTCTGAATTTTGATTGTCTCCATTTCCCCATTGTAACGTTTTAGTCTTTCTGGGTGAACGTTCCCCTATTTTTGATCTAGGGCTACGTTGAATCCTGCACACCACGTCCCAAAATGGTTCCAATTTTGGAGAAATTGTGGAAGATGTTGATCTCAGTCTTTTTGATACTCTTCTACTACTTTAGATAGATGTTCTTCCATAGTCCTGTTGAACCTTTCAACCATACCATAAGACTGTAGGGGAAGGGGAGTTGTTCTGAGCTTGGTAATTTCCATCAGTTCACAAACATTCCTGAATAAGTTCGATTCAAAATTTCTCCCTTGATCGGAATGTAACTTTATTGGCACTCCGAACCTTGCGAACATGTTGTTCACCAGAGCTCTTGCAACCGTGGATGCTTCTTTATTAGGCAAGGCATACGCCTCTACCCATTTACTGAAGTGATCCATTCGTTATCGGAAACGGTCCAGCCACATCGATGGCAATTCGTTCGAATGGAGTACCTATGTTGTATTATTTCATCTCGTATCTTGATCTGATTCTGGGACCTTTGTTTGCTTCGCATTTCGGACATCTTCGGCACCATCTCTCTGCATCTTCTCGACATTGTACCCAGTAAAACCTTTGACGTATTTTATCCAAGATCTTGTTGACTCCTGGATGTCCTCCTGATTCACCACCATGAATCTTTTCTAAGACATCACTTATTCTCGACATAGGCATAACCAGTTGAGAGATCACTTTCTTGCCATCGGCTGATTCCCAAGCCCTCTTCAGTAGGCCATTCTCAACAATCAAGGAATCTGCAACGATTGGATCACTCTCCTGGTCTTGTCTCATTTCTGCTATGATCCAATTGTCTACCAACAATCTCACTTGGTTGATTCTTTTGCGAAGTTGAATTTGCTCACAATGCTGACAAGCGTCTTCCGGGTAGGGCATCTACGTTGTTATGCAATCTTCCTGGTCAATATTTTATTTCGAAGTGATACTGGGTTAACTTCTTAATCCTCCTTGCCACTTGTCCTTTCTTCATCCCGAGTAACCACTTCAGAGCTGCCTAATCTGTTCTAATGAGGAATTAGATAAAGAAGTGGTCTGCAGCCTTGATTATTGTCAGTAGTTCCTTTCTGGCCTGGTCAATACTTTGCTGTAGAATTCAATTGCTTTTTCCTGGCCATTTTGCTTTTTTAATACGGCCTCGATTTCATTATTACTAGCATCTGTGTCCAAGCTGAATAGACCTCGTTGACGTGAAAATCTTGAAATGAGACTGGAACATAAAGCAAATTTCGGTTTTCCAAATGCTCGTTCACTGTTGTACCAGACGAATTTGACTCGGTCTTCTGTCAACTTATGTAGGGGTGCCGCGATATCAGAAAATACTTCCATGCCGATAGTAGTAGGTGCAGAGATCCAGGAAACTCCTCTGTCAACTTATGTAGGGGTGCCGCGATATCAGAAAATCCTTCTATGCCGATAGTAGTAAGTGCAGAGATCTAGGAAACTCCCCATTTTATGTTTTTCTTTTGGCCTCGCCCAATCTCTTATTGCCTGTATCTGCCTTTCGCCTGTTCGGGTGCCATCTGATGACTCTCCAGAAGAGAACCAGAAAATCTACCACTTCTGGGACAATGAGCTTTTCTGAAGATTCAGTAAAGGATAGGTACCCTTCTTGGTGACATCATTCAATTTCCTGTAATCGACACAAAATCTCGTGGATCCATCCTTCTTGGAAACCAATACGACAGGTACAGACCAACGGCTCGACGATTCTTCAATCACACCATTTCTCATCATCTTGCCAACAAGCTCTTCCACCTCTTGTTTCTTGGCAAATGGAAATCTTCCTAGTTGTTTCCGAATGGGATGGGCTTGGCCAGTATCGGTTCTGTGTTTGGCCAAGTTGGTTCTTCCGAATCAAAGGTCACTATCACTTCTGATAGAATTCTTGGCAGCTTTCAGTTTCTCTGCCGGTAGGTGTTCGAATGACTTTTCAAGAGTTGTCATAACACTCTTAGAGGCTGCCTTTATTTCCAGGTGGTCATTTGAATCGTAGTTCGCTACCTATGTAACTGGTTCAAAAGTTCCAATGACATTACCCTCTTTAACTGTTACTTCTTCAGAATACACGGTGGCAACTCTCACAGAGATGGTTTGTTTTGTCTTTACTAGGGCTCGTGCGAAAACCAAGTTGCTTGGGGATTCATTACATGGCTGTACGATTCCAACGCAGCACCCAGGGTCTTCATTTACTCTAGTTTCACAGGCGTTGCCCTCTCTGCTGGAGTTGTAAGGACAAATTACTCTTTTCAAACTTCATAATCCTTTCTTCGTTTTCGAATGAAAACCCATAGTCACTGATCAAATCAATTCCGAGTATAAATTCATCTTCTATTTCTGCGACGTATACTGTATCTATGATGGTGAGTCGTCCAAGAATCAGTGTAATCTCAGCTTCTCAAAAATGTGCGTTTTCACCAGTGACTGGTCGAGGCACGAAGTTGGAAGAAATATGCTTCACGCTTTCAGGTTGAAGGATTTCGCTCTGTACCAAGGAGGATGCGGCACCAGCACATATGACCGCTATTTTATAAAATTTTCTTGGAAAGATTAGGCTATCGGTTGTTCTTTTTAGCCTGTTAACTTAAATGACCTCAGGGGCTCTGTTATTACTAGCCAGCATGCACCCCGACATGCTGGCTAATTCTAATTTTTCTGCCACCTATTTGTGGACTCGCTGGATGACCTTGTCCTCTTATGTAATTGCGAACGTGAGTTGGGCCTTGATGGCATTCTTACACTGCAGTCTTCGATAATATGTCCTAGTTCTCCTCATCTCATCTCTCTCATTCTGAGAGCTCATCCAACTTACCGACGATTTTATCTCCTCGAGAACCTTCTCGAAAGAAGCAGTAGCTGTGGCACATCGATGGTCGGGTTCATCCATAGATACTGCTCGCACTTTCGGCTTCGAGGTGTTGAAGGCCACCTCAACTTCTAAAAAACGTAATAAGGCACCGCAACTCCTCTTGAAGTTTGTCAGTCTAGGAGTGATTAAATGATTTAGCTGTAATATTATATTGTTTTCATGTTAATTCTATCACTGCGATCAACTTGACCAATTCTTCAAATATTACAATTATTAATAACTATAAATAAAAATTTTGTAATATAATGTATTCTTGTACGATTAGATATTTGTTAAGCTAAATACATATCTTTTTATGTTGATTATTATATATATTTTACGATTATTATAATTTTCGATAACTATGTACTGTGTATAGATGGGCAATAATGAATTGTATGAAATGTTTGTTAGAATTATGTTGATGTTTTGTTATTATTCTTGTATCATAATTTTATCTATTGAGAACTCCAAAGAAGATATATCAACAACCAATGTTGTCAGTCAAACATACTAGACATTGAAAGGATGGCCTAAATTTAAGAGGTGATACACGAATATGATGCTCAGATTTGTTTGACATTCGTTTTGAATATCGTGAAATTTCGAATAAAAATCTATTGGAGAAAATGAGTGTTCATTTATATAGAAATATTGTTTTCAAGGTATTGTAGAACTGCAAGAAACTCATCAAGATGATAACATTAAACAGGAATATCACAGAGATCATAGGAAATCATTGCAGAATGAGGGTGTATATAATGAAGAGACTGCAGAAATTCCATGTAGCGAAACGGAAGTTCATGAAGAAACTGTTATTGCTGGTTCACTCGAATGCCATTCGGAAGGTAACTATTGTACCAATCATATTCAGTTTATCAATAGGCCATTAAAATGTTACAATTTTTAGGCGTTATCGTGCATTACTCAGAGAGCTCAATTTTTTTATGTGTGGGGAGGGGTTGGGTGAGCTTAAATCCAAGTTTGTGGAGTCGCCATTCTTGTTCCGCGGCCGCCACATTAGAAAAAGGGGTACATCTTTAATAACCTCACTCTTTATCGTAAAATCGAAAATAACAAAGTTATGAACGAAAATAGTTGAAAATTTTGGAACAAAATTTCTTTTCGATGAAATGATTTTTTCTGTAGTCATTTTATAATAAAAGGACATCAGAACGTTTCCATAGAGGGGTTTTGACGAATAATTTTCTCTATGAATTTTCATAATTCCGTCCATTTATTAGTTTCACAGCGCTCCGAAATTGACTGTATTCTCAAATAAGCCTTAGGATACATATGTGTGCATATCGTTTTCGCGCTTTATCTATTCATCCTACAGAAGATTTATAGCAGTCTTTTTTGTTGCGAATTGAATTCACTAATCTTTGATTACATCAATCGAAAGGTACGAATGAAAATAGGTGAAAAAATTTAAACGAATTTTCGTTTCGACTGAACACTTTTTTCTCTAGTCATTTTACAAGAAAATCACATCAAAACGTGTTTATAAGGTGGGTTTTAGCGAACAATTTTCACTATGAATTTTTATAATTTCGTCCATTTATTTCTTTAACATCGCTCCGAAATGAATAAATAGGCTTAGTTTTCCATTATCTTTTCATTATCCATATAATTTATGATTTTCAGCATTGCTGTCTTGTTATTGATTAGTTATCGACCCTTACATATACAATCATTTCATATTTTAGTCGAGTGCATCTTGTAATGTAGGGCCACATCATGTGTTTTACTCTTCTCTAATTCCACTAACTGATGACACGGAAAAAAATTCAATTATATCTTCAAGTTGAAAAGTATTTAATTTTTCTGTATTTTCTTGAAATTATCTGCTATTTCAGTTTTGAAATCCCTTTTATTCATGATTCTTCACAATACCTTTATCTAAACGATTATTATTAAAACTAGACCACTTTTTACGCATCATTTTATATACAATAAAATGATGCGTAAAAAGTGGAATAATATCGAGACAAAAAAAATCAACCAACCACAATCTGGGAAAATTGAGAATTAATATTGGAATCTTTACAAGTGTAAAAGGCAAATGTCTTATCTCCTGAGGCCTCTTGCACACGACCGGCTATTTTGCCGGCCGGCTGTTTCACCGGCTGGCGGGAAAATCGAAATTTCTTTACTCGCAATGCAGCAACCAGTCGATTAGTTGGCTTCTATCTGACATCCAGTGCTGTCTGACATAGCTTGACTAATGTTAATGTTCAAAAATGAAACGTGCAAGACAGGTCGTACTACTTGAAATATTGGCGAAGAGAGAACAAAAGAGCAGTATCAAGAAAATTTTGATGAATAACGCAATCTGAGTTACATATGAAAGCGAACGACTCCGTCCAATGCCGATGGGATTCTCGCTCTTCTTCAGTTCTATTATTATAGAATTGATGATTTTTTTCGTCATTGCTTTTGGGTTTCTTATAATGAAATAATAAATAAATAAACCTTTTTTAATTTTTTTTCGTATGCGTTTTCAACATTCAGCCGGTTCCTTTGCGCTTCAAGGAAGGGGCTAATTCAGACGCAAAGTAAGGCTGAGAGTACTGTATTTATAGTCTAAGAGGCCACGACACTAAACCTATAATGATAGAGCTCTCAAAAGTAATACATTTAATTCGATATTTCATTAGTAGGAGAACACAAAATGGCCATGTCTAGGACCGGTCAACACTATAAAAAAATAAGGAAAACAATTTTAGGTTTCTGTAATGATATATAAGTCTCCCGTATTTTGATTTTTCCTTCAAACAGGACTATATGAAAAAACAGTGCTGCCTTTTACAAACAGTTGACAACATGGCGGCAGCAGCGTTTGAAAGTCGCCCTCCGCGCAACCGATTTTGCGTTTCGATTCGGTTTCATCAGCAATCGGACTTTTTTTTTTTTATTTGTATATATGCTATGTGGTCTCGGTAGTGTAGTGGTTAGCATATCTGCCTATCAAGCGGAAGGCCGGGGTTCGAATCCTCGCCGGGCCACCGTGCTGGGTAATCGCACGTTAAAAGGTAAGGCCTCGTTGATCCATTGCTCGCACAAGTTCCGACTTTTGAGAGTTGACGTTCGTCAGCTGGTTAACGAAAACGAACAATTTTTTTTAGAACAATATTATTGAAATAAGCCAGCCACTACCACGAACAATGGATTGTACGTGTCGTTGATTGTTTAACAGATTAAGTCGCATATTTTATGCGATGTGTTTCGATTTTTCAGCAATATTAACTGTTGTTTCATACTCAATCAACGACACGTAAAATCAAATGGTCGTGGTAGTGTGGATGGCGTATTTTTATAGTACAAATCGAAAAGAACCGGCCGATTGCTGATAAAACCGAATTGAAACGCAAAAGCGGTTGCGCGGAGGGCATTTTTCAAACGCTGCTGCCGCAATGTTGTCAACTGTCAGGAAAAGGCAGCACTGCTTTTTCATATAATCCTATCCCTCCCCTGTTTGTTTAGTGTTTAGGGGGAACAATCACAATACGGGAGACTCATCATTACAGAAACCGAAACAAAAATTTTTGTCATTTTGTGTTCTCCTATGAATGAAATGATGAATTATATATTATTTGTATGACTTTTGGGAGCCCTATCATTATAGGTTTAGTGTCGTGGCTTCTTAGACTATTATGTGCATATATTTTTTGTATATACATCCTGGGATTTATCAATACTATTTTTATCTTCTGAAACAACTATACTTAGATTCACTCATTGATTCATTAGCTGACACATATGACACAGACGTTCAAGATGAGACTTTGATAAAATATCAACACTTCGACTCCCAAAATGTCGATGAAGTTTGTGAGGAAACCGATGATCCCAACAATCTCTTGAATCGGCAACAAATTTCACATGAAGAGCACTTCTCCAACATTTTTATTGCAAATGGTCAGATTGAAGAGTTGGAATGCAACGGAGAGTTTCGTCAACATATAATACAAGAAGATATCCATTACCTGCAGGAAGACCTTCGTGACGACTCTGACAATGAAGATTATGAAATTGTCGAAGGTCTGCCAGTTACAGGTGAGTGAGTCAACTGAATTATAGATAGTGAAAATATTTTTAATGCGGTATGTAATGTCTACAATTTATTTGATGATTAGCCCAATTTACAGAAGTAATTATACATCAATACTGTATAACTAACTCATGATATCAATTCACTACAACTTTGATTCATAAAATTATAACCCATACACAAATATATCTTCTTCTTCTCGGACCGAAGCTTCTTTAATAATAATTACTTTATATAGAAACAAATCTATATATATATATATATATATTCTAACAATATGTGCACTTGAAAACTATGACAAGATTGACAGTTATTAAATTCTATCTATCTAAAAATGTTTTCCATTAGGAATGGCTCACTTTGCTAACTTTATACTTTCCTTACTTTTCAATATTCTCTGTAGATAATAACAACGTCTTCATTATTTTCAAATTTATTTTCAACTCTGGGGAAGTTTCCTGAGTCACGTAATTGGAAAATAATATATTATCTGTATCGTTAGGCACTTCGAAGATCCTGAGAGCCTTATTTGCACTGCTATGTTGGTTACCTGCTCAAAATTCTAAAAATATGTTGAATCCGGCAATCATCGAAATGTGTCTGAAAGTTTGTTCGAAAACTTGGTATCGATTTGAACTTTCAAGTTACCAACAGAGGACAATTGCAGGTGATCAAGACATGATGATTGAACTCATTTTCTATGAGTTGAATAGTTTAGAAGTTCAAACCACTACCACTAAATGTGGTAGTTTGGTTTAGCAGATATTCCGTGAATCTGGGAGATGGTTTCTTCATGAACTCTTTCGTCTGCCTCATTCCTGGGAGCTTATTCCCCCAATCTATCGATTCGGCTTGCATCCATGAATTTATGGATGTCTTTATACATGCATTCGCTACCCCGCAGAAGGGTTCTGATCATAGCCTTGGATGCGCCTTCACGGGCTAGAGCATCGGCCTCCTCGTTGCCCTTGTGATCCTCATGGCCTCATGTCCGGGTACCCACGCTGTCTTGAGAAGATTTGAAATGAGCTGAGCGCCTTAATTGCCGCCTGGCTGTCGGTTAAAATGCAATGGCTTTATTTGCGACCTTCTGCCTGTTTACTTCCCCTATACAGTGTTCGATGGCTGCTACTTCTGTCTGGATCACAGTTGCATTATGTCCGAGGCTGAATGCGATTCTCGTCTTTGCTCTGCCTCCGTATATCAATCAAAATATGCTTTATTGTCTAAGATACACTCTCATTGACAATGCTTGTATAAAGATAAAAAGTAATTGTATATATACATAAACAATAGCATATAAAATGTCTTGAAAGTAAATGATTCAATAATATTCACAAAACTAATTTAAGATATTGGAAAAAAAATATATAGACACAGACTGAAATATTGAAATATAATAAAATTCATAATAAAATATCAGCACGTTAAAAATATAGATCAGATGTATGAGTCTGACTATCTTTCATTTGCCACATAAGTTGTGAAGTCGTCTTTGAAAAATTCTGTATAATAAACTTTTTTCAAAAAATGTTCCTTCACTTTCTTCAGAAAGAATGTATCACTTGATATTTTCCTGATAGAAAGGGGAAGATAATAAAAAGTTTTTTTCGCTATAAAATATTTAATTTCTTATGCGTGATGGTGAAGGAATAGGAAAGGAAGAGTGACATTATGCGTGAGACGAGTAGGATAACTTGACTGTGACACAATATTCTCCTTTTATTTTTTTTTCACTAGGCAGACTGCCTCTAAAATGAAAAGGCAAGCCAATGGCAATATGTTATGTACTGAAAAAAGAGGTCTGCATGAATCACGAACTCTGGCTTTGCACATATATCTCACACCCCTTTTTTGAAGGGCGAAAACCACAATTTATTGATATTTGGTGCCCAAAAGCAAATTCCACAATGGCTTCCACTCCTTGGATCTTTGAGCCACCTGTATACCAAGTTTCTTCCGGTTTTACCGGTAGGCCGTTGTGCCAGTCCTCTCTACTTGGTATGATAATTTTGTATTCTTTTTGAAAGTTGTACTGCGGAACTGTGTTATCCAAGGCTTTCCTAGTATTGGATCTGCCTTTGGATCATTGTACAGTTTCAAGTATTCTGCCCCGAGTTACTGGCTCATTGGGGTTTGCCCCTGCGTTAGCCTGTGTGTCACCAGTCGAGCTTCTCCTTGTATGCAGATGTGCAATGGTTCTCATGGCTTTCGTCACACTTAGACACGCCAGCCTTTGTATACCACCTAATAGCCTAGCCGTACCCGATTGCTTTGTTTTTGTTCACCAAGTCACTACACCATATTTTATCATAGGTCTCACGATCCTGGTATATAACCAGAGTGTTATTTTTGGGTTCAGCCAGCACCCATTTTTTCCCGCACATTCTTCTGCAGATTTCGAGGGCCATCCTGGCCTATGATAGAAAGTCACACCTAAGTATTTGACTTCCGTGGCGAAAGGGATCTCCACCTCATTGAGTACTGCTAGTTTTAGTCCTCTCATCATTCTTTCCCTTTTGAACACGACGACAGTGGTTTTTTGGGCATTCACTGAGAGGTTCTCATGCTCGCATCACCTACCGACGATGCATGCGCTCCGAGATGACGCCTGCAAATTTCCGTTTTGTGAACCGTACGATGTGATAGATTATTTAGGTCGCATATTTTGATAATACCTCTGAGTCTTTCAATTATACACAATTATTTAATTTTTTTATGTATCTGTGACGTCATTTCATTTCAATGTTCCTTGTTAAATATGTGAAAAATTTCTGAAATGAACTGATATTATCATCATTATTATTATTAGGTCTAATACCTATTGCTGACCGGACTGAACCGAATTAACGACTACGGTGGTGGACAATACATCAAACCGTTTCAACCCCAATGATGTTGGCTGTCACCTCATCCGTAAATACAATCGCTTTCTGAATAGACCACTTTCGGTCTTTTTGAAATATATAATTCCAGTTCATATTATTTCATAAACTTCCTTCTTGAATTTGCCACCCCTCCCATTGCTGCCGCCCCTTCAAGCCTATATGTAAAAATCCAGCTCCGTAGCTTTCTGTCGGAGTTGCAGCCTCCTCTGCTAGTAGACTGAAACGATGAAGACAAGTAATGATCCTCTCGAGCTCATGCATTCTGTTGAGTCGAATGGGGAATTTCATTTCACAGACATCAACATGCTTCAGTTAAAATCAGTTATTTGTAACAACAACAAAAATACATCAGGAATGGATTATATATAATTATATTGTAACCCTTATAAATGACTCACCTAGATGTGGTATATTTCCTAGCTTCGTGAAACAGTCGTTAGTTATCCCTATCTAAAAAAATAGAGATTCATCAGATCCGAATAACTACCGTCCCATTGCCCTTATGCCCACACTAGCCAAGATAATCGAGATACTGGATATTTGAGAGGTAATAAAATCCTGTCAGAATGGCAATTTGAAATTCAGTCGAGTAAGAGCACAAATGATGCCCTTTTTTTCATTTATGGATTCGCTATAATCAATAAAGGAGCAGCTGCTGCAGCGCTCTTCTGTAATTTCTCCAAAGCTTTTGATTGAGTAAATCACGGAATACTGCTGCGGAAGCTGCAATACTGTGGACTCACAAAGATTGAATACCAGTGGTTTGAGAGCTGCCTTTCAGATCGTCATCAAGCAGTCAAAACAAACAGTGTCTTGAAGTCCTCGCATATAAAACATGGTGTCCCATAAGGATCAGTCCTTGGACCCCTCCTGCTTCTACTTTATGTGAACGACATGGCCTTTCTAGACATCAATCAAATCAAAACCTTTATTTTATGTGTATAAAAACAATGAATCCATAAAAACGACTTCAAAGTATTATTGAACAACGTTATATTTTCTGCTCTCTTGATGATATCTGGAAGATGATTGAAGGTAAGCTGTTGACACCACTATTCTCTGGTGAGAAAAGAACGAAACTACCTTGCACGCTTATATAATGCAAGATATTGGAGTCATCAAAAACTGGTGTGAATCAAACCTCCTATCTCTTAATGTAAAAAACATTATTCTGACCTACCACTGCAGCGTCCCAAACCTAGATATCGGCAATAAGATAATAGAAAATAAGTTTTCAACCAGGTTTCTGGTACTATTTATAGATAATAAACTACTTTTTAACAAGCACGTACTAGTTATTTGTAAAAAAAATTGCTTCCGGGTGGTATGCTATCAGAACCATCGCTACCGAATTAGGATTTGCATCAGCCAGAACAGCATACTTTGCTCGTCTTGAAACCCACCTAAGATATGGTATAGCATTCTGGGGGGCTTGCAGTGATCGATTATTCCAGAGGAGTTTTGTTTTGCAGAAAAGGGCCTTGAGATATATGTGCGGGGCAACTGCTTTGGTAGGTTTGAAATTGAATCTGAAAGAATTGTTTTATCAATATACAGGCTAAAAATTCTATGTTCCATTTTTTTTCACCTGAAAAAATGACCGAATGATAATTTTATAATTGCCAAAGACAATGCGTAAACTGGAAATTATTCAGAGTTCACTCCGACAATATCGTTAATTATACGATTGGCTTTCAGCAAGTTTTGTGCGAAAATACATCACTCAGAAGCAGATATACTGCCGCAACAGTGGACTTCATCGCCATAGGATATGCAACCATTCACACACTTTCCAGCAACCGGTTGCATAGCTAAATTTCAAACATTTATGGTCGGTTCATACACCACACTTTTACTTTAGAATGAGATAATTTTAGGGACTGCGCATGCGTGCATGTGAAGTCATCACAGCAAGCAGTGCCACCAACATTATAAGAAAACGTAGCCCTGTTCTTCTTCTGAATATTTTACAGAAATGATATAAAATAGGTGTTCTGTTAATTCAGATATAAACAAAATAGCAAATTGCAAATCAAAACAATGACGTAACCCACGATTACTTTTTTTTTTTTCTATTTTTTATGGCCGTTGCTTCCTAGATGGTGCATTTTGGCCAGCCAATACTGGGATTGCAGTAGTCTGACTCTAGGTCATCCTGCAATCCAATCAAATTAGGTCAAATTGCGTGTATCTGTGTGTATGTGTTGCGTGTAAGTGTGTGTAGTCAGGCTTGTTACTAACTCCTTACGCCTCACTCAGGAGCAGCATGGTTATTCGCGGACCCGTCAACCATGAAACGTGGCAGGAGTCATTCGCCAACACGACAGAGAAATTCTTGTACAGAAAAATCTCTGCCCTGTTGGGGAAGCGAACCCGGGTCCTCTAGAACCACAGGCGGACGCAGAACCACAGCGCCAACTCCCTCGCCAAATTAATTCTTCTTCGTTTGTTTTTTATCACTGCGCATGCGTCCTGTTTACTTTAACACTGGTGTATGAACGGTCCAATTCCATCCTTGAGGTAAAAGTAAAAGTGTGGTGTATGAACCGACCATTAATAAACAAAGAATGCTTGCAGTTGCATTATTATTATGAAAGAAAACATGGTCTCCGCACATGGTATATTTCAATCAAGTTGCCTCATTCATTATTTTCAGCTGAAGGGGACATCAGTGAAGCATCATCGTCTCCAATATATGAACAGGAGTCGTTGTACAATGAAGCGATCATACAGCAACTACCCTTGGGAAAGCATAATTCTTCAATGGCAACAAACATCTTGAAACATTCTATTGATTCCAACAATACCAAAGATTCCAAAAAGAAAACCCTATTGTACTATATGGTGCATACAGATCAAAAAGAAAACGTTGACTCCTACCCACTGGGTGACGAAACAGTGTTACCTGTAAAACCAAATCCTCGAAGTTTACTCAAAAATAATGTTGAGGCTAAACCCCAAGACAATAACGAGCTCATATTGGAGAAAGTTCGCGAACGAGAGAAAGTACTCGAGAAGAGGTATGCACGAAGCAAAGAGGCCGTTCGAGCGAAGCTCTTCAATAACTTCATCAACAAAACAACTATACCTCATGCCCCGATCAGACAAATAAGGTTACCGAGAAAGCAGGAGATTAAACCGGTGGATACGAGACGTGATGAGGAGATCATTGTAAAAGAAGTAATGGTTTCTGAAAAGGGGTTCGTCGAAAACATGAAGGAGAGGCTTAAGAGTAAAGACAAATTCGAGGTAAGAATCATTTTTGATATGATCTAATTTCGAGATAAAATTATTTTAAAACGAACTCATGGGATGTAAAGTTATTAATATTAATTCACGAAAAACATAGATAAATTTAATTTCCAATAAGTTATGACATACATGTTTGAATAATTTAATTATCTGTAATTGGTATATTATTTTAGTGTTCTATCAACAATTTTCTCATTCTCCGAACTGTTCACTGGACTGCTGGATGTTTAAAATGTATCATAAACGGTTGAGTTATTTTTGTCAATTCTTATCTCTTATATCATCTATTATTTTCATCTGTTTTAATAGTTCAGGAAATGAAGCATTTTGGCTCGCAATTTTTTCGTCCACCATGGATTTACCTGAAATTTTCACAGAAGGTAGGGAATAGCTCAAGGATCATTTTTTATATCATGCCGCTATACGCTAGAGCCTTGGGGGTGGTTGCCACCCCATCACGGGGGTGGAAATTTTTTATTACGTTTCAACTGTAGGAATCGACGGATAAAGTAATTCTAAGTAAAAAATGTTCCATACGTTTTTTTCGTGAAAGTTATATTTTTTGGGTTATTCGAAGTTGAAAGTAACAGTTTTTTGACGAAAAAATCGACTTTTTAAATGGTTTTTTGCAAATAACTCTGAAACTATGCATTTTATCAAGAAATGTGTAGAGAGGCGAATTGTAGCTTTTGAAAAAACAAAAACAATGCCTTCATTACAATTTTCCTACGACACAAACGAACTGAGATAGAGCAAATTAATGCTTAGCTGTTTTCGTCGAATGTATAAATTGGAAGATTTGAAGCGAAAGAACAAGAAAAATTAGCATTTTTCGAAGAAAGCTTATAGAATATTTTTTTTAGTATTCATTTGGAGTTTTCAAACAAATAAAACAATGTCTTCCTAGCATAAAAATTGACAGAGTTATGATCGAAATAAGATCGGTACCCGCTTTTTTGTACGAAAAAAATCTGTGAAAACAACCCCCAAAGCACCCCCTAACTGAAATTGATCGCCACCCTTCTGTGATTCTCTTTATACATGTACAATTAATACATTCACGAAGTTCAACCAATTTAAAATGTCTAATTTTGAAAAAATTGGAGATTAAAGAGAAAACGATTTTTTTCAATTTCGTGTTTATAACCCTTTTCTTAAAAATATCTCTGAAAATACTAAAGATACGAAAAAAAATGATGGCGTACTGAATTGTAGCTTTTTTAATGTCAAAAATTTTCCTGTGTGTAGACTTTTTATAAAGTGAATATTCGGTGAGATATAGCCGTTTAACACCTATATTTACGATCGAACATCACCTTAGTCAAGCGCTTTAAACTCTCCCCATTTGAAAATTAAGGGATCTTAAGTAATTCAATTCCCATAGTCTTATAGCTCTTGAAAAGATCTACAAAATCGTTTCTGAATTTTTTTTTCCATCGCCTAAAATTGAGGAGCTAGGCTTAAAAACCCGATCAATTTTTTTTTTGAAAAATTTGAATTACCCGCTTCGGAGCGTAGTAGTCTACATAACCGGTATATTCGGCCGTTATACGTTATATGTTCCACTTTTTCCATTCATATTGGGAGACAGAGAAGTAGGAAAATCTAGTCGCGTGTGTGAGTGTATATTTCGTTGATTTCTCACCAGTGTATTCTAAAGTTCGAAGACATATTATAAAAATTCCAATGTTTTCAAGGGTAGTTTATAACAAGGGTGGGTTGAAAGATTATGAAATTGTATCCTAGAGCATGAAACAATCATTATTCAACTATTTTTTCCCATATTTACATTTTGAATGTTATTTTATAATTTTTGACAGATAGGGGTAGTTTTCACCCCTGAAAAACAAAAAGCGTACAACGGCACAATATAGAAAATGAACTAGAGGGCGTAATGAGCCTAATCCCAAATTTTTGTACAAATCGGTGCTGGACGAAAAAATTGCGAGGTTTTACCATTTTGTTAGCTCCATTTTCTGAACTGTAAGGCTCATACTTATTGATTCAATAAAATCATTTTGTATTTGATCTTGTTTTGTTCGAACCTTCATAAATATTAAATTAAGCTGTAAATTTTCATCAATTGAGTCTTTTGATATATTGTAATCATTATTATCGACTTGAAGTTACACTTGGTTAAGAGCAAGCTTGTTTGAAGGAGACTTTTTTTATATCGTAGACTAAACGGACGAGTTCTGTCATTAGTTTTGATGACAATATAATTCATTGAAAAATGTGGATTTAATATTGATGTTATATTTCAAGGTTACTAGTATCGTTGAACTTAGTGATTCCGATGAAGAATACAATCCAAATAGTAACTCTAAAAAAAAGAAGAAACACAAGAAACCTGCACAGATATCGACCGTTACCTCTGAAGATTCTGACACCAGCATAATAGAGATTTTACAATCTGACGAGGAAACAGACAAACCATCTGAAGCTGGTGTTTCCAAGAAACCCCCGAAGACACCAAAAAAAAAACTGGGAGACGCTCTGAAAAGGCCTAGAGGAAGACCACCCAAGCACGATGGAAGTTCACCACAGAAAAAAACTAGAACCGAATCTAGCGAGGTAGAAAGTGATGCTGGAAAGAAAGACTACAAATGTCCTCGTTGTTCGAAGACTTTTCCAAGTCAGAGCAGTCTCAGCACACACATTCATCATCACAATTTAGAGAACAGTTTGCGACAAAGTTCCAAGTTTTCTAATATGGAATACAAATATAAATGTGAACAATGCGAAGAGAAATTCAAGAATACCATCTTGTTAAAAAGACATATTTGTCAAAAAAATGATGCCAAACTGAAGTGCAATGCTTGTTCGAAGTTCTTTAAAGACGTTACTTTGTTGAATATGCACAAAAAAACTCATGTCAAGCAAAACTTGATGAAAACTACATCGGCAGTTACTATTTCGCCAAAAAAATTTTTGCCAAAACCTTCAATCGGTAAATTGAAGTCTCCCAACAAAACGACTTCAATATACAAATGTCAATGCTGTTCGAAAATCTGTCCCACCCAAAATTCGCTGACAATACACGAGAAAAGTCACAAAAACTTTACGTGCATCAATTGCAAAGCAACCTTCGTCTCCAAGATTCTGTTGGATAATCACGTGAGACTGAGTTGCGTGAAACCGGCTTCCCCGAAGAGCAGGAGACTATCTTTCAAGATTAAGAAATCGTTTGTGCAGTCTCCGAGAAGAGCTTCTATGAAGCGAAAGAGTATCAATCCTGGTTTGAACTCCGTCTCCATGAGCAGACCCTTGGACGTGGATGTGGCGTGTGATTCATGCAGCATGAAATTCAACACTTTGACTGACTTATTCAAACACAAGGTTAAGGTGAGTTCATCAAAATTCTGATATTGTAATTGATTTCTCGTCTTGGGTAGGTTCAGGAGGAGACAATGGGCCATGTGAATAAAATTCAGCACAAGTTTCAACTATAGATCTGTCTTTCTCATATATTGATTCACAAATAACTTTTTTTTTAACGTTTATTCAACCCAAAAACAAAGTATATTTGTTACATAGGGTACCTCTATCGCTAGGTCTTATGATGTTATGATGTAGGTATATTATAAATAAAATAATAGATATATTCCTAAATATCACAGTTAGTAGCCTTTCTTGAAGGGCTTGTCAGTTCGAAATAAATTTTTTCGCAGTAGTTAAACATCTATAAATTACAGACTAGAATAATATAGAGTATAAGTGTAAAAATCACAGTCGTTAATCACAGTCAAATATGTATGACAGTTTTAATTTTGGTTTTTCATGAAAGATGTAGAGGAACATGTTTTCTCATTTTCACCTTGAATTTTGTCAAGTTCAAATTCTTGATGTCACTAGGTTTATTGTACTCTGATACAGCTTTGAAAAAAATTTAAGTTAGACCCTGGCGTGAATGCACTTGCGGTAGATATATGTTTTTGCAGTATCTAGTTTCATAGGAGTGAAATTCTCGTCTCACAGGAAACTGTATTTGTGAGTGCCTTGTCCGATTCAAAACTTGATGAATGAATTCATTCACTTTCACAACATAAATACTCTCTAAAGATCTAATGTTGAATTCATTGTACAGATCAGGTGTATTGTATCTGAACGGTAAGTTATACAGATTCTTGATGGCTTTGTTTTGAAGGGTTTTGAGAGCCTTTATGTGAATCTTATGTGTTGAGCCCCATATAATATTCAAGTATTCAAGATGTGAGTGAATCAGCGAAAAATATACGGATCTTAATAGATATTTTGGTATCAAACGTCTTAATCTTCGGAGGATACCCACAGGACCTACAATTTTTTTCCTAACTTGTTCAATATGTTTACACCAGTTTAGGTTTTCGTCTATGATAATACCAAGAAACTTAGTTTCACTACTATACTGCAAGCAACTTTTTTCAAATGATATTTCATTTTGAATATCAGCATTTATCCTACATTTATTAATCCACATGAAGGATGATTTCTAAATATTAAGTGTCAGCTTATGGGATGACAGTCACTTGGCCAAACATCTGAGGTCCTTCTTGATGTTCAGAGCGATTGCATCACATGAGTCATCAAAATATACAATTGTGTCATCTGCATACAATCGAACTTCCCATGTAATGTCTAAGTTTGTCAGTGAATTTATGTAGATCAAGAAAAGGGTGGGACCTAAAATAGAACCCTGTGGTACACCACATGAAATATTTCTCCTCTGACTGTCATATGTGCCAAGATGGACATTGCTCTCTGTGGGAAAGATAATCCTCAAACCATGTGGCACAATCACCCCGAACACCAATCAAATTGAGCTTTTTAAGTAGGATTCCATCATTGACAGTGTCAAAGGCCTTACACAGATCAAGAGACACGAGAGCGCTTTTGCTATGCTTGTCAATTTTGCATCTGAATTTCGGATATCAAGTCAACAGCAGCACTACAGGTATCGCTCGATCTGCGAAAGCCATATTATGCTGGAGTTAAAATAAGGTTTTCCTCAAGATATTCCACCAACTGAGTGTTAACAATCCCTTCAAATACTTTTGAAAATATTGGGAGGACTGATATGGGTCGGTAATTATTTGGATCTTCCTTATTACCAGCCTTATGCACAGGTGACACTCGTGCAACCTTAAGAGCACTTGGAAATTTACCACATAACAAAGATTGGTTGATAAGTTTAGAAAAAAAAAACACTTTTCAGTTCATTTTTGCAACCCTTCACTGTCTCCGCATCAATTTTATCCCAACCTGCTGCCTTGGACGTATCCAAATCATCAATTACTTGTCCTGTCTCTCCTGGAGTAACTGGGTTGAATTTGAATCTAGAGTTGCAAGAGTTTTCGTTCTTCAAGTCAAGGTTTTGGGGCGGGATTTTACAGGCAAGAGTTCCACCAATTTCTACAAAGAACTTGTTCATATAATCACAAATTTCTTCTGATTTTTTGATAGTTCTGTTGTCAGTTGTCTTTATAGCTCCAATGTGGTCTCCATTGCTTGTCAACTTATTTTTTATTATATTGTTGACAGTTTTCCACGTTCTTTTTTGATCTCCATTTGTTTCTGCAAATTTTCCCTAATAAGTACAAATATTTGCTCCAACGTCATTCACGTTACCCATTGTGCTGATAAAGAATATTATCTGCAGTTGAATATGATTTCACAACATTGCAACAATTGCATCCATTTCTTCTAGTTTATCGACTGCATCCTCTATTTTCTGGATGGCGTTAGCCTTTTAGTAGCCTTACAAGCAGAACCTTGATATATCGAATTCTAGATATCTCTTGAAGTTTGACAGTTTGTAATTTGTTTCAACTCAGATGGATGAATATCAGGTATAGGATTAGATCTGGCTTTTTGGTCTTCAGCTTCCCTTTCCTGTTCCATTTCTTCTAAGGTGTGATTTCCGACTGTCGGTTTCTTTTCTTCATTCACGTAACTCCACGTATTGTTTTTGATTCAATTTGAAGCTTCCAAGTGTCAAAATTGTCTTCACCAAGACAGTCAATTCTAGCAGCATTGACGGTATTTATTTAGGTATTCGAATTTGTATGAATAGGGTTGCTTTTATAACAAATACTGAGAGAAGATAGTTGTTGGTGCACAGATGGACCAAAAACACCTTCTGGTTCTGGTGCAGGTGTTTTCAGTCGCAAACCCAGGACAGAGATATCAACCTGCCTAGGGACCTATGCGACCGTATTTCAAGCGGAAATTTATGCTATTGAACTGTGTGTGGAGAGATTGGCAGAATCCAACCTCACACACAAGTCAATAAAAATATTCTCGGACAGTCAAGCGGCGCTGAAAGCTATTGGCTCTTACCGATTAACGTCTGAACTGGTAACAAATTGCCAAAAACGACTCTCCTCAATAGGAAGATTTAACAAATTGTAACAGCTTCATCGGACCTGTCATTGGCATCGCTTTAGGCTTTGCCAAACAAACACTGAATACCTGGATGGCAAGAAAATTTATGGACTTCTGGCAAAATCTTCCAGGATTGGCTCATTCCAAGGCGTTTATTCACCCTTCGAAGTCGGAAACCAAACAGTTGTTGGACTACAGTAGGGACAAACTACGATGTCTAACTGGCCTTCTCACAGGTCACTGTCATTTGAATCATCATATGCAGAGAATCTGACTGTCAGAAGACAGCCTGTGTCGTCTCTGTCTGGAAAATAATAAAACAGCAGAGCAGATAATTTGTGCCTGCCCCGCTGCGGACCGAATCAGGTTTTCAGAGTTTGGCAAGGTTTCACTCTTACCATCTGACCTGAAAGATCACTCACCATACAAACTAATCGGCTTCGTTAAAAAGCTGAGTTTATTTGGTCGAGTTTGAATAGGTGTGAGCCACAATAAACCCTTGTGGGTTGCAGTGGAGGGCCGAACAGGCCCACTCACTTCTGACCTAACCTAACCTATAACAAATTTTGATATCTCTATTCAAGAGAATTAAAAACAACAATTGAAATTTCGGGAATGAAAAAAAGGGGTGTTTGGAACCGACAATACACATCATCCGATTCATCTCATTCACTTCTGTAGTTTCAAAAGATTTTTTATATATAATATGCAACATCCTCATAATCTGAAGCATATCTTTTTTTGAATATCTCATACTCGGTAATCAAACCAACAGGACCGTTCTTAACCAACTGTGTCTCTTTTAAGATTTCATGTTTTGATAATGAAGATCTATTTTGATATTTAACTTTTTTCAACCTTGCAAGTAAAATTTTGGACGAGATTGACTTATGAAATTTATGAAATAAATTTTTATAAAGTGTTTCTTGCCATCCCCATATCTCAACTACAGGAAACGCGATTTTGTAAAACTATGTAGTGGGTGATTATCTGAATGCCTTTGAAGTTGGTCAATGAAAATGATACAGTTTCCATTGGCCTATATTCTACAGTAGGAAAAGTTAGAAATTTAAGTTTAGGACTAATATAAATAAAATCAGTTTTTATATTTTTTGATTCAGAGTTCCTAGGAATGAAAACTGACCGAGGAATGAAGAGTTAAATTTTATGTTTAACAATTGATAAGATTGAATCCTTTGGTGTACACATGGAAACTTTTAATAAAGATCAATTACCCTAGCAATAACTCCTAGAACGAATATTTCTCCGAAAAAGTTCTTCTCGTTTTTTGTTTTCCACTTGCCTCATTTTCTGATATTTTTAGCTTATATTTTGATATAATATTTGAACATGGCTTTTGAAATCTTGAAACTCACTATAGTCGGTGTTCATTTTCAGGAAATATACCTAAGTTCTATCACTTAAAAATTTAATCCATCCATCATGTGTGTCACTGAAAACTAAAAAAATATTTATTCTAATTACAACATATATATAAAGTGGCACTTTTCAAAATTGATGGAAATGTCAAAACGCCTCAATTAGCTATACAGTGATTATTTTTTATCACTCAGTTGCGGAAAGTAAAACAAAAACATTCACGAGGTAAAAATGTTCCGGAATACGTTTTTTGGGTTTTCTTTCCCCTAGAAATGGAAAAAAAAATTTCAAGTTCTTATAATATCTGTTCTTTGGGCAAATTGGTATATTTCCCCCGATAGGTAACTGCAAAATTAAAATGATGCAAATTTTAGTGACCATTTTGTAAGTTAAGTTGATGAACTTATTAAAAAAATGCGTCTACTTCCAGTGTCACATTTTGACACTACGTACCAAAATTGCAATTCCATTGAAATTTTTTCAAAATAGGCTTGAAAAGGAGGCAGACTAGCTTCTTCTGAAACGTCGCCAAGGGAAGTATAAGACATAAGGAATAGACTAAATTTGTTTAGTTTTTGACGAAAATTTTGAAAACTAAAATTTAGGACGAATTCAAATGCAATTAATAATTTCGTAATTATAACTGTCCTTGGGCTGTTGATATTGGTAATGCGATTTAAAAAAATAGATTAACAAAATACATCTATAATATATCAACTCCATATTGAAAATAAATAACTACCTAAAACGAATTGAACTGCTCGATACCTGATGAAAATCCATATTTATAACAAAAAATATCATTTTCCTGTACGATTCTCACTAAGAATGGGTTTACCGCTACACGTTTTTCGCTATACAATAGCTTTCTCTTTATATATAAAGAGAAAGTGTTATTTGCTATGAAGCAAGATGAATCAGGAAACTGTGATAGACCAGAGAATTTGAAAATTTATTTATATATATTTTATATATATTTATATATATATATATATATATATATATATATATATATATATATATATATATATAAACAGTATTACGAGAATGAAATATCTCAGTCAGATAACAAAATGAAAGCCATGTGGCAGAAGTGGCAGACGGTAAAAGAAATCTTACAACCGCACAGTCAATCACATTTTCAAACAGTTGATCCACTTGGAAAAGCTGACCAGTTCAACAAACATTTCATGAGAATTTCCCTACCCAATCTTGTTTCAAGCACCAACAATAACTTTTTCAAATTGATCGAATTTCATAATTTTACTCTCTATATCCAGTGACTCCCAATGAGGTTATAACTATTTCTAAAAAAATGAAAAACAAAAGAAGTACTGGAATAGACGAAATTCCAATCCTTGTACTGAAGGCTTGTGCATTTGACATAGCTGAAATTCTAAGTTATATGGCCAACAAGTCATTCCACTTCATAAAAAAGGTGACACCAGCATCTTGAGTAACTATAGGCCTATAAGTTTATTGACTTGTTTTGCAAAAATTTTTGAAATTCTCATGGCTCAGAGGCTAATTTCTTTCTTTAAAAATTCAGAAGTATTGGAAGCATAGGATAGCGGCGATCTGTCCTGTGGAATTTTTGTGGATCTCTCAAAAGCTTTTGATAGTATTGACTATTGACCATGACACTCTACTTGATAAGATATATAAGTATGGCATTAGAGGTAACCCTCACAATTGGTTACACTCCTATTTGAAAAATAGGAAGCCGGTAGTTGAACTAACTTCTTAAGAAGTAGTGAGGTTCGGTGCTTCGGAGATGGTTATGGGGGTTCCGCATGGCAGCATGCTAGGTCCAATTCTATTTATAATCTTCACAAATGATTTTTGGAACGTAGTCAAAGATGGCTCCATAAAAATGCTTAATTATGCTGATGACACAAATTTCGTTCTAAGAGGTCCAAATTCAATGGAGATCATTAACAAAGGTGCATCCCTCATGAACAGAACCAAAGAATACTTTCAAGAGAATACATTGACTATTGATAAGGAGAAAACAATGCATGTTGTTAACAATCAACAACATTCACAAACCAGATACCTCAGAAATCAATAAACAAAATATTGAATGTAATTCCACAGTGCGCTTTCTGGGAGTTCACATTGACGATACCATAACATGGGGTACTCGGGTAGAAACATTATGTAACAAATTATCCTCAATGACATAGGCAATAAGAGGTCCAAAGCCAAAGTATACAAAAAGGTCTTGCTGTCAGTTTATTATTTTATTATGCTAATGAACACTCGACAATAAAATTTGGTATTGCAACATGGGTAGGGTGCTCGGCCTTAATCAGTGTTATCAAATGCCAGAAAAAAATAAGAAGAATAATGTTCGATTTGGCTTACAATAAGTCAAGTGGGGGTGTTTTTAAATCAACAACACCTGCAACTTTCATTTTGGAATCTATAACATTTTTAATCAAGCACGAAGGTTATTTTCAAAGCTATATGAAGACTCATGATTCTAGAACACGGTATAAGGTTTTTTTAGAATCATATTTATATATGTAGTGTATTTTATTCATTTTTGTATGTGCGTGCGTTTGTGTTCGGATAGACTTCCGCTGTCGGATATGTGATGACCGGAACTTCCGGTTGAACCGCGCCTGGAATCGTTCTTCTGTCGACGTTTAGGCAGGAATTGGGAAGCCTTTGTGAGTCGTCTCGTTTGTTGGGGCATTGAGGGCGTTTTTCAATTTCTATTCACGAAGCAATTCCTCTGAACCATTACTGTCCCATCGAACAATCCCCTCAATTAATCCTTTCCAAACCAGACCTACATGGGGTCCGACAGTTTCAAAGTTTCAACAACGTCGTATTCCCATATAGAATACCATACCTCTATCCACAAAACCACACTTTGTCAAGATGAGAGCTGGAGGTGTCGGTAGAATAACGATTCCAGACGCGGTTCAACCGGAAGTTCCAGTCATATATATATATATATATATGATGCGTTGTTTTTTCGGGTTTCATTCCGTGTTCTGTGGTTTTGATCCTCTGAAGGATAATTCTCACAACGTTTCGGCAAAGTCTCATTTGCCATCTTCTAGGTGATGTCTTGAGTTTCGATCTCCGAACTCGACTAATTAATTCGAGTTCTACTTCTCAATATATAGGGGTGATCATTGATGGTATCTTTGATCTGGGCCCCTCCCACTTTCTTCGTTGGTCCGCCTGCATTTGTCATCGTGTCTGGGTAATTACGTGGTAAGGTCCGATATTGTTCCTCTGGTGTAATCGGCTTGTCTTTGTTTAGTGATATAATGGATTTCCACGTTCTTGGTAATCTTTGGGCGTCGTCTCTCTTGTTCATGCTACTCGGTCGTTTCTCAATTTCGATAGCCTCTCTGATTGTTCGAGAGTAGAAGTTTTCATCGCTTGCTAATGTTTTTGTGTTTTTGAAATTGATGGTATGTCCTGTCTCCAATACGTGATTGAAGATGGAAGATGTGGTAACTTTTCCTTTCACTGATAGCTCATGTTCATCCTTGCGTACGTTGATCCGTCTATTGGTCTGGCCGATGTAGGACTTGTTGCAGTCTCGACATGGTACTTCGTAAACTCCCTGGGACTCCAGTGGTATCTGGTCCTTCGGATTACGGAGTATCGATCTTATTGTACGTTCTGGTACGAACGAAGTAGCTATGTCGTGTTTGCGGAGAATTCTGCTGATTTTATCTGTGGTTCCTTTTATGTATGGTAGTCTGGTTGTTATGACCGGTGTTTCGGGGGTTTTTTGCTGTTTCGGTTTGTTCTTGGAAGCCGTTTTTATAATTCTCTCCGAGTAGTTATTCATTCGAAGAGTTTCCTCGATCGTGTTCCGCTCTTGTTTTTGATGTTCGTTGTCTGCCAATCTGATTGAACGTGTAATTAGTGTTTTTGCCACAGCGTGAATCTGTTTTGGGTGGTGATGTGAATCTGCGTTCAGGTATCTGTTGGTATGTGTTGCTTTGCGATATACCGTGTGGCCTAGCGTACCGTCGGGCTTTTTCATGATTAGAACATCGAGAAAAGCGAGCTTGTTGTCTTCTTCAATTTCTTTGGTGAACTTGATCCGTGGGTGGAGTTCATTCAAGTGATTGAAAAACCTTTCAAGTTCCTGATGTCCGTGTGACCAAATCACGAAAATGTCATCAACATATCTCAGCCAGAGTTTTGGTTTCACGTCTGACATTGCTATTGCTTTGGTTTCGATCTCTTCCATGAAGAGATTAGCAATAATGGGTGACAGTGGTGAGCCCATTGGTGCCCCCTCAATTTGCCTGTATCTTTGATCGTTATAGATGAAATATGTATAACGATCAAAGATACAGGCAAATTGAGGGGGCACCAATGGGCTCACCACTGTCACCCATTATTGCTAATCTCTTCATGGAAGAGATCGAAACCAAAGCAATAGCAATGTCAGACGTGAAACCAAAACTCTGGCTGAGATATGTTGATGACATTTTCGTGATTTGGTCACACGGACATCAGGAACTTGAAAGGTTTTTCAATCACTTGAATGAACTCCACCCACGGATCAAGTTCACCAAAGAAATTGAAGAAGACAACAAGCTCGCTTTTCTCGATGTTCTAATCATGAAAAAGCCCGACGGTACGCTAGGCCACACGGTATATCGCAAAGCAACACATACCAACAGATACCTGAACGCAGATTCACATCACCACCCAAAACAGATTCACGCTGTGGCAAAAACACTAATTACACGTTCAATCAGATTGGCAGACAACGAACATCAAAAACAAGAGCGGAACACGATCGAGGAAACTCTTCGAATGAATAACTACTCGGAGAGAATTATAAAAACGGCTTCCAAGAACAAACCGAAACAGCAAAAAACCCCCGAAACACCGGTCATAACAACCAGACTACCATACATAAAAGGAACCACAGATAAAATCAGCAGAATTCTCCGCAAACACGACATAGCTACTTCGTTCGTACCAGAACGTACAATAAGATCGATACTCCGTAATCCGAAGGACCAGATACCACTGGAGTCCCAGGGAGTTTACGAAGTACCATGTCGAGACTGCAACAAGTCCTACATCGGCCAGACCAATAGACGGATCAACGTACGCAAAGATGAACATGAGCTATCAGTGAAAGGAAAAGTTACCACATCTTCCATCTTCAATCACGTATTGGAGACAGGACATACCATCAATTTCAAAAACACAAAAACATTAGCAAGCGATGAAAACTTCTACTCTCGAACAATCAGAGAGGCTATCGAAATTGAGAAACGACCGAGTAGCATGAACAAGAGAGACGACGCCCAAAGATTACCAAGAACGTGGAAATCCATTATATCACTAAACAAAGACAAGCCGATTACACCAGAGGAACAATATCGGACCTTACCACGTAATTACCCAGACACGATGACAAATGCAGGCGGACCAACGAAGAAAGTGGGAGGGGCCCAGATCAAAGATACCATCAATGATAACCCCTATATATTGAGAAGTAGAACTCGAATTAATTAGTCGAGTTCGGAGATCGAAACTCAAGACATCACCTAGAAGATGGCAAATGAGACTTTGCCGAAAAGTTGTGAGAATTATCCTTCAGAGGATCAAAACCACAGAACACGGAATGAAACCCGAAAAAACAACGCATCATACTTCGTCCGTGAGAATCTTCATGCTAACATATATATATATATATATATATATATATATATATATATATATATATATATATATGGACGCACCAATGGTTGATCGATTGAAATATTGTATATTATTTGTTCTCTCAAATGTAGTTTTTGGGAAATCAATTAGTATAGAAAATAACAGATATCATTCTGTTTTCAAAATCTGTTCTTCATTTTCGACATGTATATTTATTTCAGGAGCATGATCTTCAAACGCCTGATAAGAAAGTTCTTGTTGCTGAAAAAAAGACTCTTCACAAACCTCTCACCACTCACGGTGGCATACCTGCATCAGCCCGTTTAAATAAGGTCTTCCAGGGTCTTCGGGAGAAGATGACAACCCTTAAAACAAATAGAACAATTTTAGAGAACTCCGATGAAAAATAATTTTTGTGGATGTATGTATATAAGATTTATTTTCTGCTGTGCAGATTTTACTATATATTATAACGAGATTTTTTAAAGTTTTGTAAAGATACCTAAATACATTTTTAAAGAATATCCCTTGATTTTCATTATTTAATCTTACAATCTAAATATGCTGAACAATTTTCTGCCCTACAGACATTTCTTTGTGAGTTTCAGTAGATTTCATCCGCCACCTCATGCAAGGCTGTTCCCGGGGGGTGGTCAGAGGGGTTGAACCCCCCCCCCCCTGAAATTTTCAAAAAGAAAAGATTTTTCAAACGCATTACTCAAGTTGTAATTGTTCTTCTTCTTCTTCTTCATTGGTAAATAAGGAAGAATTCAAACCAATTTCTATTCAAAAATGTACGTAAATAATTTGTCAAATTTATTATAATTTTACTAACCCATTCACCTACGTGGAATTCGTGGATGGACGTGATCCGCCGCTATTAGCGTAGACCGAAGCGTTTCATATACAAAGGTTTCATTACGTAAGTTGCCGTGAAGCATATAGTTAGGCGCTATCACGATCTAGGTCGCAGCACGAAAAAAAGACCGCCATTCGCTTTCGCAAGTCTCTGACTCCTTTCGGAAAAAAATTCGTTTTTATATGTTGGCAGTACAGTACTGGGGGCTTACTCCGGAACTGAACGAACGAGAAAAAAGACGTTGAATCTTTGAAACTTTATTTTATTTGTCCCAATTTTAAAGAATTTTACGTTTTTTACCTACTTTCTCCAATGCAGCATCCCTTTTAATATAGTCATTTTCAGATTTCCATGTGTGTATCAATGTACTTGTTCATTTATGATGATTCTCTAGGAGTTAGTCCATCCATATCATACAGGATTTTCATTGTTTCATTTCAAACTCTCTCTATAGTTGTTTATAGAACCATAACGAGTTGCAATAACTATACACTATAACACAGTATATTGCTCTCTATAGGATTGCAATTTGTGTAACTAAGTAATAAAAAGCAATAGAACCGAGTTGAATATATGAAGCGTGTAAGGTATGCAATATTACAGACCAAAAAATGTTCTTGCTGACAAGAACCTTGAGATATATACACACCAAACTGTAAAACTGAGTCAGGAATGATGAGATGTTCGTACCACCATAGAAAAAACTCAAGTCAACTCCCGTTTATGGTTGGTTTATACTTGTGATTTTTCGAAAAACTTTGCTGACCAGAGGTATCCAATTGATTAATGCCACTAAAAAGCTGGAATATGGATATAAAAAACAAGTTTCCTATGACACCATATAGAAAATTCATAGCAACCCTCTCAAAAGGGTTGTTTATACTTGCCATTTTCCGAAAAACCTTGCCGACCGAGGGTATCCAATTGATAATTTTTATTGAAAAGCAAGAATATGGATTGCTTATTGTATCAAATTTAACAACAGTATGTCTTGGAGTGAGTACTACTTATCTCTTAAAGGAGACGTGAAATCTCGTTACGACTCAAAAGTTCAGATTATATACAATGTTGACCCCTACTCTCTTGGTGGAAGTGAACTGACCAACAATTTGAATTGCCAACTGTGAGCATTATGGACATGGTGAATTAACTAATTTCAACTTACAATTTCTATACTGGACAACAGTTGAAGGCCTACAAGTCCCTACAGGCTTACAAGTATTATCAGGCTGGATTTGTTTTTGAAGTTTTGGCTAAGAGAATGAATGAAAATTTCGTTGCTGGCAAGGTAAGTTTTTTATTCCAATGTACACCAGATTTATGCAGCAGTTATAAGTAATAAGAGATGAAAATCATCCAACTTTTTCATGACAAAGTAACTTTCCAATTGAAACTTGAATATTAAACTCCATATAGCTTATTACTTGAAAATGCGTAGATCCGGTGTAAGTTAAACTCGAAAGCTATAAGTGCTGCAACGCTCAAGATAATTATTAATAATTTCCTCTTTCGTTGATTCAGGTGAAACATTCCCCACGATCACGGGAAAAGCTCCTGCAGGTATGGTCATCGTCTTACCGGACGGAGCTGTATCTTGTGCGCATTGCACCAGTATGGCTGGCTTGAGTGAAGTTTGCAGTCATGTGGCAGCAATTCTTTTCTACTTAGGAGCCCGTCCAAGTAGCGAAGAGGTGTCTTGCACAGAAACCCTAGCTCGGTGGCCGGTACCGTCTACCAAAACCATCGACATGGTTAGGATCCGATACATGGACTGGACTACAAAAGCAAAACCAGTGGTGTTACCTCAAGGTGGAGTACCAGCCTCAGAAGGTCAGGAGTTAGTTACACTTATCCGTGGTTTTCAGAAATTTGATGTGACACCAGCAGTTGCCAGACTGTACGAGCCATATTTGTATCTGAAATGTATCAGCCCCCGAAAAATTTACCAAATGGATTGGATACTCTTTTCAATGAAAATTTAAAAGGGTGTAGCTATAAAGAACTTGTAGCACAACCCATAGATTTAGCCATTAGCATGGAGCACATAAAAGAAATAGATTCTGCAACCCGAGAGCAAGCTTTAAACAATATTTGGTTCAAATACAGGGCTGGCAGAATAACCGCATCCAAATTCAAAACTGCATGCAGGGCTAAATTGGAGAAGCCTCCTTTATCTCTCATAAAAGGTGTATATTAATCTCAGAAGGTAATTCTTAACTCTAAACAAACTTCATGTGGCATAAAATATGAAAAAATAGCTTTAGAAGAGTATATAGCCGAAATTAAGGAGCACCATGATGGGGTGACACTAAAACGACTAAAACCTGCCGGTTTCTTCATTACACAAGAACATCCACAGTTAGGTGCTTCTCCTGATGGAATCGTACAATGTGAATGTTGTGGAGTGGGATGTGTGGAGGTGAAGTCTTCCTACTTGCTACAAGAGTTGAGTATTTCAGAGTTTGCCAAGAAGAAAAATACATGTTTATTGTATCAGAATATTGTGATTTTATTTGGTCGAAAGATTGTTTGTTTATTGACCGAGTTGGTTTCAATGAGGAGTTTTTTGATGAATGTTTGAAAAAATCATTAAATTTTCATAAATATATTATTAAACCTGAACTACTTTCAAGATTTTTCCGGGTCGTCTTGCTACGGCAAATTTCATCCCCTCCACTGACGTCATTGAAACACGAACGTTTCCGATGATGGTCCATACACCCCATTGTGGAAAGTTCGCCGTAGGAAGAATTCGCCATAGCAAGAATTCGTCGTAGGAAGAATTCGCCGTAGGGAGAATTCGCCGTAGGGAGAATTCGCCGTAGGGAGAATTTAACGTAAGAAATAATCGGCGAAAATACACGCCCTTCTACCTCGAAATATATCACATCGAAGACAGAATATCTCGACAACGACTTCATCGTAAGATGGGGTCCGAAACATTTGCGTTCGATATCCTTTAAAGTAGTGAACTGACGTAGGGAGAATTTAACGTAAGAAATAATCGGCGAAAATACACGCCCTTCTACCTCGAAATATATCACATCGAAGACAGAACATTTCGACAACGACTTCATCGTAAGAGGGGGTCCGAAACATTTGCGTTCGATATCCTTCAAAGTAGTGAACTGAAATGAAAGGAATAGGCTACAAGCCAATAATACTTTTTGGGGCGGTCAAATGACCCATCATGAAACATATTCAGGACGATGTTGCTATATGAAACAATAACTTGTAGTACTATGTCGTCAGTTTTCACTGATACAATCGACTATAAAAAAGAGATAACTGATTGTCTCAGCAAAAAAAAAGATACTGTCGAATTTTCTCGTACGTCTTTCTTCAATATGATTGATCCAGAAAACTCATCAAGAAAAACCCAGTCCCATATGATAATAACGATACTAGGAGCTATGATTCATCTGAAACAAAAATTATCGGCTTCCAATCACATCATTTTTTTCAGAATCTAACGTCTTGAAGAAAGCCATATGAAAATTTTTAGTCCGTGACTCCCCATTGTTTGTTGGAAAATTCAGTCCGTTGAACCTCTAAAAAGTGACAAACATAATGCTGTAATTTATAGTTTGATATAGCAGCAACGTCTTGAACACGATTCATGCTGCATCATATGTCTTCCCAAAAAGTGTTACGGACTTGAAATCTACAACCCTTTTTTCACCACCTTAATTCGGTGTACAATCCAGAAGCGTCACATTTTTCACCTATCTAGTCAGAGATGAAACCGTTAACAATGATGAGACGTGTATCGAGTTGGTAGAAAAAAAAATAAACGAATTCTTCCTACGTCGAACTTTCCACTATGGGGTGTATGGATCATCATCGGAAACGTTCGTGTTTTGATGACATCAGTGGAGGGGATGACATTCGCCGTAGGAAGAATTCGACGTAGGAATACGCACTCGATTTTTCACCACCAAATGTGGTGTGGAAAAGGTTGAAACGTGGTGCACCTGCAAAACACCTGATGATGGTCGACCTATGTTGAAGTGTGATAATGATGATTGTAATATAGGTTGGTTCCATTTCTATTGCATTGTATTGATGGAGGAACCACAAAGTGCCTGGTTTTGTGATATTTGCCAGTAATTAGGATTGTTTTTAACCTTTGTGGTGTGTCAGATTTCAAAACTATATTTCACCTTATTTCCATGTATGCAGTCATGACCTTTATATGCTAGGATATGCAGTCAATTTTTTCTCCCATTGTTTGTGATGATAAATAAGTAGGATATTTTATTTTGAATTTTTACAATTCTCACAATCTTATTTTTCCTGTAGTGATAAATGAAAACAAAATTTGATAGAAATCACGTTGGAATGGTTGGTTGCTATGGAAATGTATAAATTCATATTAGTTATAGTTTGACAACTTATGAAATTTTCTGATAGTTTTTCTGACAGTGAAGCGGCTTAGAAGTACTTACTCCTTCTGCCTAGTCAGAAAAGTTATACTTTGCTGATTGGTATGTCTGCAAAATTAATATTTGTTGATCAGAGAAAAAATCATTTACCTATTTTAATTTCATTCAATGTACATACTCAACATAACATATTTCTGTTGACTTTTTGTATCAATATTATGTATATTATTTTTTCATTCACATAATTCCTGTCATTTGTATACTATGCAGATTAAATTATAGTTAGAAAAATGTGTTGTTTTCTATCTGAAGTAGGTGAAAAACTAAAAATTCAATCTACTTTTTTCAATACTACTTTTTATTGAATAGTTTCAACCACCAAGCATCTTGAGGCAATAATGATGCTCAGTAATTTACTAGATAAATGCCTATTTCACATTATAAATCACATAAAATAAATTTTCATAACAAAAATACAAGGAACGAAACTATAACTATTAGAATGAGACTATATTAAAATAGTGTATTGTTTCAGGAGTAAAGAATGATAGTGAACACGAGTATGAAGTGTTCAGCATGAGCCATAGGCAAATACTGAAAATCATATGAGTGGAAAATTAGCATTCCAGTTTTACACTTTTTTTTCAACAGCTATAACAGATAATAATAATAGCGAATTAATTCAATAAATAACATGACCTTAAATTTCAATTTATATACAATACATACAATAAGTAGAGCTGCCATTGTTTGAAATTTTACATTCCATAGGAGAACTGATTAATTGCATACTAATAACTACTCTAACACAATGATGTCATTGTTTTTTCAGATAAGGTAGTAGCATTGAATACATACAAATATACCTCATGGACCTATCAAGAACAGTTGAGATAGAGCAGTTTTGTTTTATAGCCGTAGAAAATAGTACATTGAAAAAAAAGTTTTATGATGCAAGTTTTTATGAAACACGTCTATGATTAGAAACCTATGTGCTCAACCTATTTGAATAAAATTAGGGATTTTTTTTAATCCATGGGGATAACAGAAGGGCATAAATTGAGAAAGGCACCACATACAACTAAAATCTTATCTGAAACACTTAAATCATCTCTAGATGCTGATAGGAATGGGACCTTGACAGATTTTGAATTTCCTCTTCAGCAGGCCTATTATTCGCTCCACATGAATTCTCACATTTGCAATCTTACGGGTGCTTTCTATATCAGCAGGACCAAGTTGACTTTTTCCTTTTGTAAAGGCAGGTATTTCCAGGTGTCCTCTTAGTGTTTCAACAGTCTTCTTATCAAAAATCCTCTATCAGCTAAAATTAAATCACCAGGCACAATTGAATTTAGGAAACCCACAGTTTTCTGTCAAAAACTTGTCACTGGTTCGGCCACCCCAACGTTCTGAGATATATGATACCGTTCCTTGTGGAGTGATTCCAATTAAAAACTTAACAGTTTCATGGTGCTTGTAATTAGACCAACAACGAGCAGCATTCAACATACCTGATGGTGTTTCTGTATATTTATTAATTCATTTATAAACAGGTTACCCCAATAAAGTTAAGAAATAACAAATATGTTGCGACGTTTAACCTATGCACTATATCACATTGAAATCACATCAGAATACAAAAATATAATAATATCTGAAATATATCATAAAAAATAATCAATTAAACAACAATCAAGCTATTTGTTTTTTAAAAATATTTGGATTTTCGCAAAAGAAATCAACACCATCACAATATATATATTTATATCAATCTCAACATATTTGAGATGGGTGTATGAAAACCATAGTTGAGTGATGTGGTACAACGAATAAGTTTTTTTGTCTAGTTTGCCTAATTGGAACATTGAACGGTATAGAGAATTTCCGGAGAATCGATTATGCCAGAGATAATTTTGAAGAGATAAACCAACGATACCATAATCCTGCGATCACTTAGACTGGGTAGGCTAATCATGTTCATTACTTCATTGTAGTTATATTCACCAACAGCTAGACCTAGCTTGTAAGCTATGATTTTCAGAAATTTTCTTTGTACATTTTCTATTTGATGAATATATTTGTCATAGTATGGATTCCAAATTATGGTATTGTATTAACAATGGATCTTACCAGAGAGCAATATAAAACTTTTATAGTGTAAGGGAAAAAATTTGTTGATGACCTCGCAATAAAACCAAGCATTTTGAGTGCTCTTTGGGATACATAATTCACATGGTTATTAAAACAAAGCTTGTCTAATAATATACCCAAATCTTTACATTCTTGTTTTTAAACTAACACATCATCTTCTAATCGGTAATCAAATTGAATTGCTGATTGTGATCTACTAAACACCATTGAGAAACATTTCTTATTATTATTATTAAGACAATTTGCATAACACCATTCTGAGATATTATTGAGATCTATTTGGAGAAGATTAGCATCATAAATATTTTCCACAACTCTGAAGATCTTCAGATCATCAGCGAAAAGGAGAAAATCAGAATACTGAATTTTAGTATTGATGTCATTGATGAAAAGGCAAAACAACAATGGACCACAATGGGATCCCTGAGGTACTCCTGATTTTACTGCATAAGGTTCAGAGATTATACCATTTAACCTCACTGATTGAGAACGACCTATCAAATAACTGCTTATCCAATCCAACATCTTACCACCTATCCCAATGGCATACAGTTTTTTGATAAAAAATTCATGAGAGACCCTATCGAAGGCTTTAGAAAAGTCCGTATAGATAGCATCAACCTGAGCAGACCTCTCAAGTGTTTTTGTTATGTAGTGCTGGTAATAAATTAGGTTAGATACTGTGGATCTACCATTCGTGAACCCATGCTGCTCTGGTATAATTAATGATCTACAAGTATTTGTTAACACTTTGCTGACTAATCTATCCAAAAATTTAGGAATAGCTGATTGTATGCTTATTCCTCGATAGTTGGAGACATCCTCTTTCGAGCCACTTTTGAAAATGGGACATATATAGCTCTGTTTCCATAAATCAGGAAATATATCACTAACTAGGGATTTGTTGTATAAAAGGAAAAGTTGATATGATAATGAGTAAACACATTGTTTCAACAAGCATGAAGGAACTCCGTCTGGGCCACTAGATAATGTTGATTTCATCATACAAATGGCTTCAAAAATACTAGACAGTTCGAAAGCACAAGTAGAGAGATTAATTGTCTTATCACATTCAAAATCATTTATAAGGGAAGGATATGATTCTACATAGACTGTCGAGAAAAAATCTGCAAAATAGTTTACTGTGCTATGGATATCTGTAGATGTTCATTATATGCCATTGGGTTAGGTATATCATTTGAGTTTGTTTTGTCACTTTCATACTTCCAAAAATATTTAGGATCATTACTCAGGTTTGACTCGATATTGCTTAAGTAAGCTTCATAGCAAACTTTTGTGAGAGATTTGCATTGAGATCTTAAATGAGTAAACAACATGTAATCCTCATTGCTCTTGTGAATTTTGAATTGTTTGTGAATGCGTTTCTTGTCAGAGATCATTTGCTTCAATTCGGATGAGAACCATTTTGGGAAATACGAAGGATTGAATAATTTTAATGGAACAAATATATCAATTGCTTTTTGTACGATTTCATAAAATGTGTAGGTAGCTGCATTGTCATCCAAATTTTCAAGAATATTAATCTAGTTGAATGTAGGGAGATAATCATTAATGCCTAAAAAATTTGCATTTTTAAAATCATAGTAATAGTGACTCAATGGGATTGGCTTATTACCAGTTTTGATACAAAATGATACTGCAGTATGATGAATGCTGTTTTGGAAAAGTAAGTCAGCTTTAGGTATAACTTCCATAATATAAATATGAGAGAAAACTAGGTCTAAATAAGTACCTCTACTATTCACTAAATGATTCACTTGGTGAAACTGTAAAAAACCAAAGTCATTTGCAAGAATATTTCCATTAGAATTCTCAGGGCAAGCTGCTTTCAGGCCTAGATCATCATTATCCCAGGAGGTTTCAAATGATGAACTTATAATCTGGATGTTCATGACAAAGATCTTCCACCGACAATGTGCTTGATATATATCTGTGTGGGAGTTTGGAGGTAAACACAGCCAATAATATATTTGTCTTGTTCACTTCTGAGTTCGACAAACAGTTCTTCATACCTGGTATCATCAGAATATTTCAAAATGCTTTTTGTTATTGCAATTAGCACTCCACCACCTCTACTTTTGTTTGAATTCACTGATCTATCAGATCAATAAATATTATAATTATTCATCCCAAGTTCAGAATCTGAAAAATCCTTACTCAGCCATGATTCAGTTAGTAGTATGATGTTGTATTCACAACACAGAGTATTAATATGCAGTTCGTTAATATGTATATATTTCAGAGCAATCAATTATTACTGCTACATGATGGACCTGCTGTTGGTTCTATTAGTAATGTAGTATTCTCAGCATCACCTCCCTCATCCTAAAATAATGAAGATTTTAATTGGGTATTACTTTTTCAAATAACTATAATACTGACTACTTTCAGACGTTTTGTTTGACGTTTCACCAATCTAACATGCCTTTTTACACTTTGATCATCCTGTGTTTTGATGCTCACGTATCCCATGTTCACAGAAGGGACCCAATCAGGGCTATCTTTATCTTCCAGTCTGGCTGGTTCTCCTAAAAAGTTGAACAGAAAACGTCCTGTTTAACACCATAGCCTATAAATTGAAACATTTTGGATCATAATTTTTTTGTTTCGAATGTATTAATATTATTTCCCTACCTGATACAAAATGATCTGCACATATTCGGGCATGTTCGAGGAATTTATCGCTCAAATCGCCCCGTTTCAGAGCATTAATCCACCGATCTCGACGTTCTTTCGATAAGGCGTTTAGCATTTCACCTCTGTTTTTTAAGGCTTTTGGGATTCTAAAATAACGACTTTGATCCCTTTCTGCCCTTTTAGAACACCCCACAACAGAACAAAACGCCGGCATTTCAAATTATTCTCACTTCAAACGAGATATTATTTTCTATTGTTTACAATGTCCCGAACGGTTGTGTGTTGTGTGCCCTACATGCAAAATGGCGGACCTAGATCACGTGATGTCTGGGTGGCTAACACAAGTTTCAACCAATCACACACTCGTTTGCAAAAAACAAACGATAGTTTCTGGGGGGCAGATGGCGCCGTATTGGTTCATTTCGATTAATTTGACATTTTTGACAAGTATCTGGAATGCCTAATTAGGCATTCCAGATACTTGTCAAAAATGTCAAATGAATCGAAATGAACCAATCGGCGGCATCTGCCCCCCAGGAACTTTCGTTTGTTTTCTTTTTTATAAGTGTGTGATTGGTTAAAACTGGTATTTGCCCCCCAGACATAACCTGATCTGGAATGCCTAATTGCTATTTGAGGTTAGGACTTTGATCTTGTTTGAAAATCCAAACCGTAAAATTTTGTGAGCGACTATTACAATTTTTATCTTAACGTTATCCATGAATATTCTTATGAGAACAAAAACAAAGGGACTTTAAGCTAGGTGGGGGTTCATTAATGGGTGTTCAATAATCCTTTTCATGTAGCAGGAGAATTCTTACTACGTGCAGTAAAATGCAAGTGCGCAATGTGCGCATGTAAGATGCCTGGAAACCCTGGTGTGTTTACTTATACCTGTAGAAGTTTGGGATAAAAGTGGCGAAATCTGGATTGCTTGATTTTTGGTGGATATTTTAGCTTTTGGAGGTTTCCGTACAATATGTACAGATGTCGCCAACACGCTCTTGTCAGTCTTGTCTGAAGCTAAATTTGAACTAAGTGAAAATAATGTGCAGTCGGGTTTTTCCACTTTTATTTGATCGGCTAGCGAGAAGAGATCGCAACCTAAAGGATAATGGGTGGACAATGAGATACCAGTAACAACGTTTCGATATTTAAAAGCAATGAATTCAACAAATAAACACGATAAAAACATCGTAAACATCAAAAGTTCAAACTGACATGACAATATGACAATTAACCTGACACTTGTCATCAAATTTGAAAAATGGGAACATAACGCCCTCTACCGAAAAAATAGGGGAAACTTTCGAAAGCGTCAATTGTTTTTTTCGCCACAAAAATCTAAACAAAATCTAATCAGTTGAGTCACCAGGACTTCTAGGCATCTTATGCGCATGCTCTGTAGGTAGAGATTTTGCTGCAAATGCAAATTGCAGTAGTTGAGGGCCATGAAAACACACCTTTAAACTATGAAGAAATCTGAAATCGCTGCAGTGCGTTAAATGATTTCTCATAGAGAGTTATTGCTAAGATGTCTAGAATGATGGTGCTGGGACCGATGCGATATTGTTTAGAATTTAATGGCGACACTTTTGTGTCATTTGCAGCTTTCTTTTTGGGAGTTTCAAGCCCCGGGGCAGTTAATTTTAGCTTTACCATTGGTTGAAAAATGACATGTGTCAAATTCCACCAATAGTAAAGCTAGAATTAAGAGCCCCGGGGCTTGAAACACTCAAAAAGAAAGCAGCAATTAGTGTCATTTTTACGTATCGTGGTGTTTCTCAATTACATCGCTAGCTGACGCTAATTGGAAGTGCATAGTCAACCGATCGATCGACAAACTATATTCTTTGATTCGAGCAGTCAACAAAATGAGCAAAATCTAATGTCATACTCATAAAAAACAAAATCGAATGAAAGGAACACAATTATAGGGAATTTGGCCAGTATTCTAAACAAATAATATAGGTTGTTGATCAGTCAGCGTCCAAAAGTAAAAGTATAGCCAGCCGTCAGGTCAGCCGTTTATACATTTCCTAGGATATTTGTAACTCTTTTCGTTGCAAACGCCATCTGAACTGATTTGATGTCGAAAAGTCATGATGCTTATTATCATAGTAGGCATGTGTCGCCAAGTATACCCCAAACATGCCCAGGTATGCCACCACCCTTCTAGACATTTTAGTTATTGCCCATCATCTGGGGGGACTGGGGGGTCTATTGGGAAGTTCATCATCCAGATACGCCTCTATCGGCAAATATTTGAACTATTTCATCAAGTAAAACAAAAACAAACTTCTGTCACTGTCGAATGTGATCTGAAATTGTGGTGCATTTTGATTTTCTTGTGCTTCACTTTTGCGATTTAATGAAATTGATATTTATTTATAACAATGTCGAAATTAATTAATGTGAGCTGTTGTGTGGATGGATGTTTTGGTAGAAAAGGAAGAAATCTTAACCTTTCTTTCCATACGTATTTCTTATTTTAATAATTATCGTTCGAAAAAACACTTCTCTAATACATTCACACACTGAATAGTCTTCACATTTGTTTTACATAGAACTTCGCCAAAACTCGAAGAACACAACAATACAACGTAAACAATAGTAAACATATGTTTTGCTACATTACGATCAGCTGATTACTGTTTGGAGCCGACATTTTTGAACAGACATCAGCGCACTCATCGGTAAAAATTCTTCCCAACTTCTGAACCAGACGTTCTTTCAACGTATACGTTGTTGCCAGGCAGAGATCAATCAGATCTGTCGCAGCTTAGCAACAGCGTATTCGCAGAACTGCGAGTGATTCAAGAATAGGCAGCCCCTGAAGTATACGGTATGCCTTACAATGACATGTACGCATGCGCAATAGTAAACAAAACTTGTTAAGTTATAAAGTCGTCCGTACATCGATATATAGCGCTAAGGTATATCGTATACGGTATACATTCGGCAAGTTTGCAATAACACCCTATTAAGCCATTAGCTTAATACTTTTATAATAAGCCGGTGCAATCGTCTGTTAAAATATTCTATTTTGCTCATTCCGCAGTCTTCTCTTCTCTCTCTTAGGGCAAGTCTATTAGTTGTAGTATCTATGGGTATAGGCGAAAATCGTCAACCGCTAGATGGCGTTGCTAAATCCAAGATGGCTTCACTTTAAGGTGAACAACAAATTTTGGCCATTTGAAGTAAAATGCTACTATTAGTTCATGTTTTGCATTTTCGAGGACTTTTTGAGTGATAACTACTGTTTGAACGTCTTCAGTTGCTTTGTGTGCTAAGGTAGTTACATGTTTGGCTAGTATTACAGCCTCATTTTACTCGTGAGTGTTATAATTTGAACTACTTCACCTACCTATACATTCCAGATCAAAATGTCTATTATAGAATTAGAGCTACGTAGTATTTTGGATTACGTGGGAAGCAGAACTAGTCCGTTGAAAGAGGGTGAAGTTGTGTTCAAAGCAGGGCATATCATTGCATGTGGAGTGGAAGAAAGTACACATAAAAGGAGCTTATGTTTGCAAACATATGCTTAGTAGAGCATCCACATGAAATCAATATATTGCTGGCTGATGCGAGGGATGGAAATGCCAATGTGGGCTCTGAAAGAAATAGATTGGGTACTCCACTTCCAACGCACCAAACTTGTTTTTCGAAGAGTTGAAGCAATGGATGCCAATGAATCAGTGGAATGAATCATTGATTTATAGAGATCAACAACCCCAATGCTGAACTGATATCACTCGACTAACTATTCAATTCGTTAACAAAGTTATCATTTTCAGAAGAAATTGATAATATCAAGTGATATTAGTTTGGTGTTGGGGTAACTGATCTCACACCAAAGGTTCCAATCTTACCAATCATGAATTGATCATGCATTTTAAAAAACGTGTCTAACCAAGGATATACAATTGGCAGTTATTCTACTGACTAATTGGGGGATAGTGTGAAAGAATAAAAAAGAGACTAGAAAACTATGATTTATTTACATAAATGTAATCATACTGATTGTAATACTTTATTCATTGATTTTTCAATGAAAATCACCAAATTATTCTTTCTGACGTTTCTTATTACTTTTTGTCAACAACAACTCGCACACAACTGTTTTTCATATACAGCTTGAACAAAATTATCAAGTATAATGAAGAACATTGGAAGGCAAAACTATGTATAATAATATAATTGCTAAATATTTAAACATTCTCCCCACCGTGAATATTCCTAGGAATTTTCATCAACTTCGACATCAATCCTCCAGATGCGTGTAACTGGACGTTTGAATATTCCAGAAGATGTTTCTACCTCAACTACTCTGACGACATTATCTCTTCCGGGAAATAAGCTGGTCACTTTCCCAAGGGGCCAGGATTTTCGAGGCAAGTTGTTGTCTGCTATAACCACAATATCTCCAACTGCAACTGGGTTTCCGTCTCTGATCCATTTTGAACGCCGTGACAATGTGGGCAGATATTCTTTCACCCAACGTGACCAAAATATATCTGCCAACCTCTGCGACTTTTTCCATTGTCTTCTAAGATCTTCTCTTTCGAAACTGACGGGAAAGGGACTTCTGGATGGTGAGCCAATGAGGAGATGATTTGGCGTGAGACACTGAGGATCGGAAGGGTCCTCGGAAATATGGGTCAAGGGTCTGCTGTTTACTATATTTTCATCTTCTGCGAATAGAGTTAGGAGGATCTCATCTTTGGGTTATTCTTCCTTTAGGGTGACTCGCAATATTTTCTTCACAGAACCTACTAATCTCTCCCAACATCCACCCATATGAGGACTGCCCGGTGGGATGAAATGCCATTCTATTTCCATCTCTGTCATTGCTTTAGTAATTTTCTCATGGTCAAGTTCTCTATACAATTTTCGGAGTTCTTCATTTGCACCTTTGAAATTCGAAGCGTTATCGGAATATAAACATCTTATGGGTCCTCGACGAGAAATCATTCTTCTTACGGCCATGATTGCTCCATCAGTGGTAAGAGTGTGCGCAATTTCTAAATGAATTGCACGAATTGTCATGCAAGTAAATAGTACTCCCCACCGTTTTTCTCTGTGCCTTCCAACTGTAACGTTAATGGGACCGAAATAATCTACGCCGGTGTGAGTGAACGGTTTGAGCACTGGTGTGAGACGTATTTTTGGTAAAGGCTTTTTGTCGCGAGATACCAGGTATGTAACGGTACGTACCAATTGCCTACCAACGCGTTTTTGCGACTATCGCTATGAACATTTTTGTCGCCGAGTGTACATCAACGGTACGTAAAATTGGATACCGTGGTAGCAGGTAGCAGCTCGGTATCTATTGTCTGGTACTTTGACATTTAACGTCAAAATTTATTTTGAATTGTCGTTGATGATCTTGGGGAATTTAAAAGCAATAATGGAATCCGATCAATTGGTAGAAATCACACTGAACTACAGAGGAGTGGATATCAAACTCAAACTAGGGCGTGTTGTCTCATTATTCATTTAGAAGGATATCAATTCATTCAACAAGAAATCATCGAAAAAATCCAACATAACCACACAATCATTAATGGAAACAGCCATTTTGAAATATTTCAATGAATACCTGTGAAAATCCAGATTAAAATATGTCATATTCTACCTCTGAAAACTCCCAGTTCTTGATTAATTTTCTACGATAATAATGAAAACAACTAGAGCAGAGCTCCGTAACATAACCTCAATCTCAAAAAACTCGACAAGCTGTCAGAGTGAGATACCATTTCCATTTTCGCGACCGTCTGGTATGAAAGGAAACAGAATGAGATAAGAGAGAGATAGTCATATCGGTAATCGGTATATGACATTTATATTTCTAGTAGTTATAGAGACGCCAAATGATTCAGTTGAAAAATGATCTAATACCAAACGATTCAATTCATTTTCGTTATCACAGGCACATATGTGAAAATTGAAAGTACATGTTTCGTCATTTTCTCCCACATTTCCATGGATGACCCAACCCAAATTTGTTTTGATTGCTAATGGACTATTTTCATTGCCATGATATACTTTTCTCGCAACAGTAAGATGAATGTTATCTTGACCAATGAGTATAGTTGGCTTAGCATCAATAAGGTCTTGAATGGGTAATCCTTGAAGATGAGAATAATTTTTTAGATTTTACATGATGAGAGTTTGAGATGGTAGTGACAAATCTTGAACCGTTCGCACTCCATTCATCTTGTATACTTTCGCCCCATCATGAACCCCGGAAATTTTCAAATCAATATATTTTGAATCGTCTTTATAGGAAATTATGTTATTAGCCCACTGCATACATAATGGATTAGATTCCCCTGATAGTCCTAATTGATGCGCAATTTCATTTTCTAAAAGAGATATAGTTGAACCCTCATCAAATAATGCATAGGTATTCATAGAACCTTTTTTTATCCCATTTAAATGGGAGCTATTCTGAGAAGAACTTTGGAATTGTTATCTGCAAAGAAGACTCTTTCAACTGCCTCTTCTTTTCCAGTGTCTTCAGATTGATGAACGGAATTACAAATTTCAGTTTTATGTAGAAGAGCATGATGACGCAATTTACAGCCATCAAAACTACAACGTTGTTTTGATCTACATTTCCATTTGAAATGACCAGTTTCCAAACAACAAAAACATATTTTCATTTCAGAAATTTTTGACCAACGGGCATCGACGCTATCATTTTTAATAACAGAACAATCGAAAATATTATGACCTTGTTCATTACAATGTATAATGATTTTTTCATCAGCTGACTGATGCGCTGTGATCATTATATTTTCTGGGCGTGAAGTATGATACCTACTCTGATAATGAGCTGTAGAATATATCTTAGGACTTATACATAACATGCTGCTGAAGAAATGTCATTCGTCCAATTTCCAAAATCTCTCAAATTCACCTTACCTCTCTTCTGTGCAACTACTTGTCCCCATTGTAGTTTGAGGTTGTTCGGAATCTTAGAAACGAACTGCTCCAACAGAAACGGATTCTCCAGATAATTGTTCGCCTCAAATTGTTCCAGGGTAGCAACCAGGTTATTGATGTGACATGAAAATTTAATGAGATTATTAAAATCACCCTCTCTAACAGCTGCAAATTCTGTGTTTTGAAAATTGAAGACCCTATGACATACTCTGTGCGACCAAATCGCTTTTCCAATGTATCAATAATTCGAGATGAATTCTTAGGATGTAGTATAATAAACTCCTTACCTCTCCTAGAGCTTCTCCTTTCAGGCTACTCTGTAACTTCAACATCACTTCATCATCAGAATAGTGGAATATTGTCATCTTTCTCTTATACTGACTGATAAATAAATGCCAGTCCTCTGGTCTTCCATCAAAATTAGGAAAATCCTTATCTATTGGTTGATTGGTAACACCCTGTATAACATCCGTACCTCGTGATACACTTTTGACAGCGTCCGCGATGACATTATATAATTTTGACAACTTGTCATTTTCATCGGATTTCTCAACTGAAAATTCGTTTCCTGCATTTTGTGGTAAGATATAGAAGGCTCTTCACATTTATCTATCCAGTCTTGTACTTGCTTATTAATTGGTCTGTCTTCTATATATTCGTTAAAAACAGATTTTCTCGAACTACCTCTTGATAAAAGAGACTCTCCTTCAATCTCAGCCTCAGCTAAATCCTTCTGTAGCTCTAGAATCCTCATTTTGTTTTCTAATTCCTGTTGTTTCATCATTATTTCCGCCCTTGCAACCTCAGTCTCCAACACCAAACGTTTCCTCTCAATGTCTACCCTTTTGGAAGATACTTTGGATCTTTCAGAATTCTTCGTAGAAATGGTAGCAAAATCTAATATTTTCGATGAGCATCTTACTATCCCTGGAGCTGTTGCATCCCCATTTTCAGTTTTACTTGGATTTCTAACGCAACATTCAGATCCGCCCGATTTTACCCCAGGTGGTGAAACATATTCTCTCTCCGAACGAACAGCAACGGTTTGCGGCAAAATCATCGACTTTGATACGGCGAAACTTGATTCCGATTTATTGTATCCTCGTGGAACTGGAGATCACTTGACATAATCTTCAAACTTATTTTCTTTCCAGCGTTAACTCGCATTGTTCTTCTCAATGAATCGGACATATTATATGAACTGATACTTCCTTATTTTAGTTCTAATTCGGCTAAAGGACCATGTAATACTTTATTGATTGATTTTTCAATGAAAATCAAATTATTCTTTCTGACGTTTTTTATTACTTTTTGACAACAACAATAACTCGCACACAACTGTTTTTCATATACAGCTTGAACAAAATTATCAAATATAATGAAGAACATTGGAAGGCAAAACTATGTATAATAATATAATTGATAAATAATTAAACACTGCTCTTAGTATATATAAATAAATATTATATTATAAATAAGTCTTGAAAATGGCTTCAAAGTGGGAACTGAAACGTCCACTAAACTTTATTTTCAGACTCTCGAAAGTGGAGGCTACTCACAAACATATTTTTGGTGATTGGTTTATTAATTTTCAATATATTTTCCTCCTGAGACAAAGCTTTTTGTCGTTAATGGGGAATTTATGTAGTGAAATAGTACTATAGTATTATATAATGAGCACTGAGACACCGAGCACATTTTTCTCGATTTTGTAGGAATACTTCAATGAATTCGCTGCATTCACAACAACACATCATATATATTTCACTCTTCGCACTTCTGTACTGTATTAAGTTATAAATATTTCCAAAATGATAATTTTAAATCCAACACGCATAAGACTGCATAGAATTAATATTTATTTGTTGTTCACCTTCCGGTTAGTTCAAAAAAATATATAGATGGCAACCACTTCAACGTTCAACTGGATAGGCTATAT
>JAVJAQ010005535.1:0-30148 GCA_032362365.1 Zygogramma bicolorata | reverse complement strand
AGAGCTGTATAAAATACTCAAGAGAAGTACTTCAAATACCAAATTCTAAATACCTCACCAAAGTATTTGTAGTTTCAAGTACCAAATATTTTGAGATTTCGAAAGTATTTGCTATTCCAAATAGTTCGAGAAAGTATTTGAAAAATTCGACAAATACAGTATTTAAAATACTTTTCGTAGATTTCAAATACTTCGAAGTATTTTTGAAATACTTTGTAAGTATTTGTAAGTATTGTAAAGTATTTGAAATCTACAAAAAGTATTTCAAATACTATTCATTAATTGAAATACTAGCGAGTATTTGAATTATTTTTTAGTATTTCAAATGCTTTAAGCTATTTCAAATACTATTCAATATTTCAAATACCCCTTGAGATACTACTGAGTATTCCAAATACTTTTTGAGGACCTCGAATAATTTAATCCATTTCAAATTCTATTGAGTATTGGAAATACTCTTGATTAGAAAAATAAATCCAGTTTAACATAATCTTTGCTATAGTGGTACAAATAGATTTTCATTTGGTTATGTTATGACATTTGAAAGCAATAATTATATATAATTCATATCATATATAATTTTGACGTTTATTAAAATTTGGAATGAATAAAAAACAAAACACTATTAGAATGAACGCAACATATATTTCAAATGGTTATTCACGACACGATCCATTTTCGTATTAGGAATTTATGAATTTTCCATTCGCTTTCAGTATAACTAGATTCTCAAAATTTCTGTCAGTTAATGCATTTCTTCTAGGTGCATTTACAATTTCGGCGTAGGAGAAGAGTCTTTCGACAGGCGCCGATGAGGGTAAGCATGTATTATATCGAAAAAATAATTCTTTCATATTGGGATATTTCTCAAGCATTGCGAATTCATCGCTTGGATCGTTGAGATACTGGAGCACTTCCAGTTCCAAACTTTTTTTTAGCGAATCTTTTGTTGTTGAAGCTAGTCCTGTATTGCCTTCATCAAGTTCAAAGAAATTTCCTTCTTTATTCTTTCTTTCTCCTCGCCCAAGACCTGCACTAGGTACTGCAGATTCATAAGATGACTTCTTCAATTGATCGACTACTGATTTCTGAATATATTCTGCAATATCGATTGACGTTATTGATTTAAAATTATGAACCCATTTCATCTTGAATTTGGGGATGGTTACTGAAGCGAAAATGGCCTCAGTTGCTTCTAGGCTTGTGAAGTCCAGGACTTTTTTGAATCTTCTCAATAAACTACTTCTGCAAGTTTCCAAAATAACTTTGCATAGGATAATCTGTTCCGATTCTATTTTCTCGAATTTTTTCAAGAGAGATCCCAAACAGGGCAGCAAGTACCCGTAAAATGTGCCATTCTCCCCTTGAAGAATATCCAGACAAGAAGCCAGCGGTTGAAGAATCAGGCAGTATTCCGTCAAATATTGTAATTCCATTTCTTTGAAACACTGATTTTTCATTCCCAATTTCTCGAAGAGTTCTGGCATCCGACTCTTATGTTTTATTATTTTTGAAATGGCGTCATAAAGAGAATTCCAGCGTGTGGCACCAGGGTAGCTCAACGTTTGACCCAAAACTTCTAAAATAATTTCAGCAGATTTTGGGCGTCCAGCCATTTTCCACAAAAGGGAACATTTACTTAAACAGTTTGTGTGTTTGGTTCTGAGGCTAGTATTTTTTTGTATAACATTCTTGATATCAGTGGTCGCAATAAGATTGAGAGTGTGACTTGCACATCGAACATGATGCGGTAAAATCAGTGAGACGCGTTCTTCTGTAGATTCATCATCCCGCGAAATCCCAGGATCAGGATATCCTTCAGAAGATTCTTCCACTCTCAAGAATACAAGGTCATTCTCGTCAGAATCACTTTCATAGTTGTTTGCTTCAGTATCAGTATCATCTTCACCTTCCTGTGATGTGGTCGGTCTGAATCTTTCACTATCAATGACCGAATCAGCACAAAAATTTTCGAAAGCTTTCACAAAATTTGAACCATTGTCGGTTACTGTAGCCACTATCTTTTCACTATTTAGCTTGAATTTTCTATGCACTTCCTCAATAATATCGGCGATTCTGTCATAGGTGTGGCTTCCTGCAAATCTTTTACATGCTAGTGCTACAGAATGTCTCAGGTATTTTTTGTCTATCCAATGACATGTCAAACCAAGGAAACTGCGTCTTTTAGCGGACCATATATCAACTGTAGTGCACACATAGTCGATATATTCAAGTCGTTCTTGTATTATGTGAAGGTTTTGTCGGCAAATATTATCAATTTTCTTCATTAGTGTGACTCTGCTCATCACTCTCAGATTACTTCCTTCGAATAATGCACGAAAGGATGGTTTTTCTATTATAGAGACAGCAGACATTGTATCTGTTATAAAATGTACAATTTTTCTTTCAAATTGTTCCTGATTAAAATCACTTTTATGGAATTTATCTGTAATCATGGTCTGTGTCTTCGGCTTTTTATTTGTTTTTCCTGTGTCTCCGCTGTTTTTTCTTTTGGTATCTGTAGAAGACGTTGATGGCCTATTTTCTTTCCCTTTCTTCTTTTGTGACTTATACTCTTCATATTCCTTCATTTTGTTTTCATGCGATCTTTTCATGTGCCTAAGAAAGTTTGTTGACACACCTGGGGCTCCTTTTATATGGACTATTTTGGGCAGACACATTTTACATTGAGCAGTTATTTTATTTTCTTTACCGATGAAATCAATCACTTCATAAAACTTGCCGTCCAAGAATGCACAATTCGAAAATTTCTCTGTGAAACTGCTGGACAGTTGGTTGGATGTACAAATAGCAACATTATTGAAGTCTAGATCGAAATTATATTCTGGTTCTGGTAGCTCTAACGCCTCTAACGGTTGTAGATTACTCATAGTCGCATCACTACTTTCTTGGAGTAGGTCCAGCGACTCCTGCGAGTCCTGCGTATCCTTGGATTCGTTAATTCCGTTGATCGCCTGCATGTTTTCCTAGAAAAATCGTGGAGTTGGAATCGGAACAAGTGAGAATTTTTTTGAAAGCATATACCGGGTGTCAACGAATCTATTAGACAAGTCATAACTTCTAGACTATTACTATTAGGTGTGTCAAAATGAGTTTTGGTATAGGTAAATGGTATGTGAAGACTGAAGAGAAGAGTTTTCACATATTTTTCACTTTCCGGTCACTTCCGGTTTCACCGGAATCGGCTCCGGTTCTAAATTTTTAAATGGAACACCCTGTATATTGAAACATTTTTTGATTTCTGAGACAATTCTGGATCAGAATGTGACATTTTCGAAAGTTTTTACGCCTACTTAATTTTTTCAGAGTCAATTTTAAAACTGCATCTACCTCAGGCCTCAGGTGATATCAGAAAATTACAATCGCGAAGTTTCAGTGGCTAGTATGTTAGATATGAATAAGACAAGTTGGCAAAATTACATTTCCGTGTCTAACTATAATTTTTCAAAAGGCAACCATTTTTTGACAAGCACTTTCCAAAAAAATTATTTTTTTGACTAATCTAACGATACTAATTTATATATCTGACCCTAATAGAATGGAATCGGGCCATAATCACAGAACTCATCCGCAATCTTAGAGCCACCAGCCACCACCGCACCACCTTGATTCTATAAGTTCTGACAAAAAATCATATTCTCTATTCTCTGACCCCGAGAACTCCCTCCCAGTAGTCCCAGTCCTCCCACACCAATTTGGAATCGAATCGAACCATAATCACAATAAAACTGATATATGATATACCTACGATATACCTATTGTTGGCTGTGCTGTGCTGTGAGCTGTGAGCTTTAATGAACAGCGAATTTTTAATTCTGGTAGGAACCGACAGTGATTTACGTTCGTTTACGATCAAAACAATAATAGTCAATATAAAATAATATGCGGAAATTATTTCAAGTGAAATCAACATGTTTATATAGGTACGTTCATACAGTGCATGAATGGCTAATTTATACAGAAATACTTACCAACCTCACTAACCCGATCTGCCCGATCAAATTCAAAACAATTCACGCCACGCCACACGCCACAATACAATCACAATTATACAGTCGCTGTCGGCTGCCGGCGCTGCCGCTACCCTCTCCTCTGCGAACGCCAAGTTGATGTAATATTTCAACAGTGATGAAACATGAAACAATAGTCAATAGTTACTCTACGCTCTACGCATCACAGCCGCCAGGCCGCCACCCTTTATTTTTTCCAAGAATGTGTTACCACTTACTGCACTTACCGATACAAAAACATCGCCTTCTACTTCTAAAAGCGGCACGCGCAGAAATAAATCGGATATAATCTGTTCCATTGTAAAAGTTGACGACACGATGTTTTCACATGTATTTAAAACGCGTTCCAATATTTCAAATATAGGTACCTAGGTATTTCGACTATTTGAAATACATCTAACAGTATTTGGAATACATCTCGAGTATATTTGAAATACATACTGCGAATTATTTCAAATCTCGCCAAAAAGTATTTCAAATACTTGTTAGTGATGCAGTCAATTACTAAATCGAAATATTTTCGAAAATATTTGGAATGGTAAATGCATTCCAGTTTTTCAAATATATTCGAAAGTATTTGAAAATAAATCCACTATTTGAAAGACATTCAACAGTATTTGAAATACTTCTAACAGTATTTGAAATACTTCTAACAGTATTTTAAATACTTCTAACAGTATTTTAAATACTTCTAACAGTATTTGAAATACATCAAAGGGTATTTGAAATACATCGAATATATTTCAAATACTGTGAAGTATTTGAAATCCCGCCAAAAAGTATTTCAAATACTTTTTCAGTGATGTAAGCAATTACCAAATCCAAATATTTCCGAAAGTATTTGGAAGAGCAAATACAAAATACCGAAATGCGATAGTATTGGAAATAAAGTATTTCAATTACGAAAAAGTATTTGAAATACTTTTTCGAAGTACTTTTATTTCAAATACTTACAGCTCTGTTCATGAACCGCTTTAATTTTGTTATATTTGAAATTATGATTGCTGAGAGTGCGCCAAACTGTCGATCCAAATTCGCTGAGGTTTTTGTCTAAATTCTGGAACAAGGTTTCATGCGGTTGACGCTTTTCGGGATATATTTCCGTATATCGCTGGGTTGTAGCATAATTGATTCCATAGTTTTCGTAATGAATTTTCATCATGTCCCGTTTTTCTTCAGCAGGAAACATCATTTTGACACCTATACACTCAAAAATATACAACAAATATGACAAATATCAAAATATTTTCGAAAATTGTTCTTACAGTCTACTGAGATTTCATCGGTATCAAATATGGCAAAACATCAGCAACTCATAGGTGAGTATTATAGTAACTAGCGAATATGTGGTGTTATGATCTTCCTATCTCCAAGAATCACTTATGGTGCATATAGAAACGTGGGTGGGTATTGCTTTCATTAGACCTGTTGGCAGATGGATAGCAAATGATGAACCAATAAGGTGGTTCGCAAGATCACCAGATTTTAATATTTTCGATTATTTTCTATGGGGAATATTGAAAAATAGGATTTACGCTGGCAGAAAGATATACAATATGGAAGACTTGAGAAACAAAATTCAGAATGCTTTCGCAACAATGCATACTGGGTATTATTGAGAACCTTCCTGATGAAGCACTTGAAATACTCGTTCACCTGATTAACCAATCTTTCAAAACTGGAATATTTCGGGAACAATCAACAACTTCAGTCATTACATAAAGTAAGTAAGTTTGGTGCTTTCGAATTTCCCAAATCTTTTGTTATTTTAAGATATTCCTTGAGAGTCCTGGTCATACTATCTCGTGGATCCTTATTATAAAAGGAAAGCCTTAAAACGGGCTGTAACTTGTTTAGTCCCGAAGTCTTGATTCTCCTGAATATTTTGATAATTATGCCTTCCAGATTCTCAACGAAGTTGCCCTGTTGTAAGTGACAGTAACATGGTCAATTTATATGTCAGGTCCTCCAGATTTGAGTTATCTGGTGAATCCCGTATATAGTTCGAAACTATACCTGGGTCTCAAGTGGTGAACCCCTTTGAAAAAACGCTTTACCCTGAAATCTTGCCCTATACCCGAACTCGCTATTTGGGCAATTGTTGCGATAAGAGTTCAAACTACAAAAGAGTAGTGAAGATGTTCCTACCATGAACGGTCCTTGCCTTACTCCGTGCAAAAATACCACCAAGATTTGAGCCCGACATCATATCGTTTCATAGTGCAATCTATTATAGAGGCGATACAGACCTCAAGTGACTCTTCTGGGACTCCTTCAACTCTCAGTGCCTAGATCATAAAACCCCTACAACCAGGGTAAGGTCCCGCCACAGAGGATGCGGGGTTCTGTCACAAGAAAAAAGTCTTTTGCTGGCCTGAGATATATTGGTTCTTCAGCAAATAGGGACCTGAATACAGGATACCATGGTTACGAGCTCCAGAAGGGAACAATAACAATGCCCTCGGCTTTATCCTCTTCAATTTTTTGTAGCACTTTCAATATTAGGCAGAATGGGGGAAACGCGTAAAATTGAAAAGTGCTCCAGTTTATAGTAAAAGCATCAACTGCTCAACATTCTGGATCTCTCAACCATGATACATATTTGTCACATTTCTTGTTATTTCGAGACGCAAATAAATCAATATCTTGTTGAAAGAATTTCTCGGTAATGACTCGGAATACCTTTTCATTTAGTTCCCATTCCGTATCAATGCTTAATTTTCGTGACTCTGAGTCAGCCTCTGTATTATCAGAGGATTTTATGTAAGAAGCGAATACAAAAATATGGCTGTTGTGTCATCAATCCTGCACCAAATGTTACAATCTTTACGTTCTTTGGCGACACATTTGATTCCAAAAAGGCTGCTTATAGTTTCAAATGATTAATGTGAAATTCCTTTTCCGTTTTTGTCCAAAGCCCACGGGATTTTACTCCCCCACAATTAATACCCCAGCCGTTAAGTGATGAATCGGAAAAAATTTCAATTTTGAAATCCATTATTCTAATATCGCTGCGAGTCTTCATTACATTTTCAACCACTATTCAAAATCTGTATGTGAGCTTACTGGGATATTCATTGCGGAATTGTGATCACCGTTAGCCCTTTTTAGGGCTAGAAACTTTTCTCGTTCAAAAAATTCGGTGTATAGCCATCCATATTTTACTGCTGGGCAGGCAGAGGTCAGATATCCTGAAAATCTCGCGAAATTCCGAATCTTACAATTACTCTTTGATCTTAATTGTTCAACGAACGGAATAATTTCCATCCGTTTCTCCGTTGGAAGGGAAATTGTCATCCCAACAGAGTCCTAAATAAATCCCAGATTCTTCAGAATCTCCAGAATCTCGAGAAATTTTATGGTTTCCAGCACGTTATTTCGACACTCGGTGATTGTGCCCCCTAATAAAAAAAATTATCTAGGTATAGAACAGATATGGAACCCCGCTCCCTCAGTGCTTCTATTACTGGTTTCATCAGTTTTGTGAATGAAAAAGGGGAGTAATTGAGCCCAAATGCCATGCAATTATATTGATAGGTGATGCCCCCAAACTGAAACCTCAAGTATTTTTTCATCTAGGTATTGAACAGATATGGAACCCCGCTCCCTCAGTGCTTCTATTACCGGTTTCATCAGTTTTGTAAATGAAAAAGGGGAGTAATTGAGCCCAAATGCCATGCAATTTTATTGATAGGTGATGCCCCCAAACTGAAACCTCAAGTATTTTCTATGAGACTCAGCAATAGAGAAAATATGCATCCTTCAGGTCCAAAGTACACATATAACAGTTTTTTCTCATCATTTTTACCACCGTCCTATGGCCTTCCAATTGAAAATGAATTACAACTATGTATTTATGGAGTGATTTGAGGTTAAGTATCAATCTCTTGGTACCATCAGGTTTTGGGGTTGAAAGAATATTAGATATGAACTGGTCTTTACATGGTTCGACCTTACTCACCACACCCGCCAATAATAATTCATTCAACGAGATCTGCATCTCTTTAGCCTCCTTCGAGGACCATTGTGGCTTTCTGGGAGGGTACCGTTGATATGGGTGCATGGCAAACGGGAGTTCCAATCCCTCCAACCAATCCAGAATATTTTTATTGTTGGTAATATTTTACCAGTTGCTACGAAACTGAAACAACCTGCCCGCAATTTTACTAACCTCTAATTGCGGTGTCTCCCCGCCCTGTTGGAGGTCTTCTCTCCCGAGCTCCTCGACGTGCATGCCTCTGTTGTTTGTTGAGAATTCTGCGTTGGAACTGCTGTCGTCCGCCTTGAGGAACTCCCTGCTGCGCTCGAGACGGACGCTTGAAGTTTGAAGCTCTCGGCTGATGCGGGCATGATGCGGGATTCAAAATAGATATAACATTCTCCTCCCCAGTAATTGTTTCAACATAGAAGATTTCAAGGAAACAATTACTCTTCTTTCTTCTCAATGTCCAATACACACAATTTTGTAACAGGTCGTCGCAAAATGGTTACATTGGCAAGTTTCACGTCAACAACTCTCACTTTGCCGTCTCTTCCTGGATGAACTTGTATAACTCTTCCCTTCGGCCAAATATTCCTTGGTCCGTTCGGATCAATGACAACTACGATGTTGTTTTCGTGGATGGGTTCACTATTATCATGCCACTTACTTCTGTTTACCAAAAATGGTAAATACTCTTGCACCCAACGCTTCCTGAATTGATCAGCTAGCCTCTGGGAGGCTCTTCACCTGGAAAGTAGATTGAGGTCTTTTTCTTCAGCTCTTGAAAAGGATGTGGCAGCATAATCAGGCCCAATCAGAAAATGATTTGGCGTCAAAGCCTCAGAGTCAACAGAAACGCGAGTCAATGGCCTAGAATTTATAATGTTTTCTGCTTCAGCGAAAACTGTTCGTATTCTTGGGGACATCGTGATGTCAGCATTTCTTTCATAATTTTTTTTACAGACTGAATCAGTCTCTCCCATGCTCCTTCCCAATGTGGAGCTGATGGAGGGTTGAAAAACCATTTTACCTCTTTCATAGTGCAGAAATTCCTAATTTCGGTTTGGTCCAATCCTTTCAATTCCTCAGCTAGTTCTTTTTCAGCAGATTTGAAATTGGTGCCATTATCACTGTAGATTTCAACAGGGAATCCTCGTCTGCAACCAAACTGTCTTAGTACGTGAATGAAACTATTTGTACTGAGATCTTGGGCGATTTCCAAATGTATGGCCCTAGTTACCATACATGTAAAAATAACTCCGTACCTTTTCTCCCTGCTCCTTCTCACCGCTACATTGATAGGTCCGAAGTAGTCTATACCAGTTTTGATGAAACACCTCTCAGTTGGTTCCAGGCGACATTTTGGAAGTTGTCCCATGATGGGTATTGTTGGCAATACTCTTTTATTCTTGCACATTTGACATGATTTCCAAACATTTTTCACGGCTTGTCTGATACGAAGAATCCGAAATTTCTGCCTTATATCATCAATAACAGTTTCCTGTCCATGGTGGTGTACTTGTTCATGATAAAATTTAATTATCAATTTGGTTAGTCCATGTTTCGGATCGAGAATTATTGGTTTCTTCAAGTCTTCATCCAGTTGCGTCGAATTATTCAATCTTCCCCCCAGTCTGAGGATTCCTTCTTTGTCCAATTCACACGAGAGTGTATAGAACCTACTGGATCTCTGCAAAGATTTCATGTGCTTGAGAGAAATAATTTCGTCATGAAAACTGTCGTCTTGAATTTTTTTGAAGAGGAGTTTCTCTGCATTATTCAATTCCATGACCATGAGTTCACCATTACATTTGTTTCCCCTGCAATTTTCGATGATTCTTAGCATCCATGCTGTTGCTCTCCTGATACGATTCCATTTTGAGAACCGCATTGGATCTGGAACAATTGAATTCTCATTAGAGAAGCTCAAGAGAACGTGATCATTCCGGATTTCTAGATCTTGCTTCTCCACAGAATCGACACATTTCTCCTTGGGCCAATTATCCATACTTCCTCGCAAAAAAATAGGACCGTATAACCACGTGCTTCTAGATGAGAAATCGAGTGGTTTTATTCTTTTTGTTGCTTCATCCGCAACATTTTGTCTGAATGGTACATATTTCCATTGCACCATCTCAGTGAGGTCATGAATTTCGGCTAGACGTTGAGCAACAAAAACTTTAAACCTATGAGCTTCAGAACGAACCCAGTGTAAAAAAGTTTTCGAATCTGTCCAATAATATACCTCGGTGATATTTAACCTCAAATTTGTTCTCAAAGAATGTCCTAACCGTGCCCTCATAAGAGTTGCTTGTAACTCTAATCTCGGGATAGAAATGGGTTTCAGAGGTGCAACTCTTATTTTTGCACTCACGAAAGCTGTCTGAACTTGATTTTCCCATTCTATTCTGAGGTACGCCACACTTGCATAACATTTTCCCGAAGAATCTGTGGAAATATGCAATTGAATTTCACTCCTTTCCCTGTCAAAAGTGAAATATTGTCGAGGAATTCTGAAATTACTAATAGTTTTCAAGTCCTCAATCCAAAGAACCCATTTCTCATACAATTCATCCGTAATTTTGTCGTCCCAATCGATATTATTTTTCCAAAGATCCTGGAGTATAACTTTACCTTGGATGATAAAATTTGCCAAAAAACCTATCGGATCAAATATCGACATGATGACTTTCAACACCTCCCTTTTTGTCGGGCGTTGTTTTAATTTCAGAAGTTGTTCGTTGACCTTGTGAAATTCAGTTTGAAACACAAAAATGTCTTGCTCAGGATTCCATCAGGCTCCTAGAATCCTTTCGATTCTGGGTCCTAACTTCTGAGCCACTAGTTCCTTATCAATTTCTTCCAATACCGAATCGGAATTTGAGATCCAATTACGGATGGTAAAACCCCCTTGACTGTGAACATATATCATGTCTTGAATCAATTTTTTGGCTTCATATTCACTGTCAGCATTTCCGAGATAGTCGTCTATGTAGTGATCGTCTATAATAGCTCTCGAAGCTTCAGGAAATTGAGTCAAAAAATCAGAAGCATTTCTGTTTTTGGCCTCTTGAGCTAAGCATGGACCACTAGTCGAACGAAAGAAAACTACTTGTATCTCATAAATACTTGGTGGACAATTGCGATCCATACCCCTCCATAGGAATCGTTGAGCAGAACGATCCTCGTCCCTGACACTGATCTGAAGGAACATATCCAATATATCTGCTGCGAATGCGTACTTCTTTATTCTGAAGTTCAGCAGAATATTATGCAGGGAGTTGTAGAGATCAGGACCAATGAGAAGACAATCATTCAAACTCACTCCTTCCGATTTGGATGCAGCATCGAACACAACTCTCAACTTGTCAGGTTTATTTGGATTCGATACACCAAAATGTGGAAGATACCATGTTTTTGGATGATATATTTCAGATTCTTCTTTTGAGAGTTTTCTTATGTAACCTTTATTTTGAAAGTCTGAAATTTTTTCACAATATGCGTTTCCGAATGCTACATTTTTGTCAATTTTCTTTTCTGTGGAAAGTTAGATTTACTCTCAGGAAGAATGACATTCTCGTTTTTCCATAAGAGACCTGTTTCGAACCTATCACCGTTTCTGTTCATTGTTTTATCTAAAATGTCCTGTGCGCGTTTGTCTTCTTCGGACACGGACTTATTGATGTTTGATAAGCCAGTATTATCAATTTGCCATTGTTTCTTCACCAAATCGTGAAGAATGTCCAAGTCGTCTTTTTTCCCATGACAAACATAGCATACATTGTTATGGTCAAACGTTGTGACTTACCCTGTACAAATATTTCCATGAATGACCCAACCCAAAAGAGTTTTGCTAAGTGCAGGGCCATCCCAAGGACCAGTTATTATTTTTCTATTGACCAAAAGTGACCAATTGTCTTGATCAATCAATGATTTAGGCTTTGCATCAAACATTGACGGAATTTTATTATCAATATAAGCATATCGGGTAGAAATTTTATTCATATCAACACTTTGCGTCGGCAATGACATTCCTTTGATGGTTCTGGCGTGACGTAATTGAAAGGTCTTACCATTTTCCGGAGATTTGATGTTGCATGAGACAATACGTGAGTCCTCTTCCTGCTTGACTTGATTGTTTGTCCATTGAATGTATAAAACATGCTGAGGTCCATCGAGTTCCAGCTCATCAGCTTAATCCTGGTCAATTAGGGTCACCGTTGAGGCATCATCTGGAAGAGCATAGGTGTTCAATGATTTTTCTCCACGATATATTGTCACAGGTAAAATTTTCAAAAGAACTTTGGTATTTGCTGAGATATGAAAATTTACTTCTGGTTCACTAGCAAGTACAGGATTCGTATTATTTCCACTAGATGTGTCCTTATGTAATAACTTATTATGAGGTTTAGTACAATTGTTGATTCCACATACCTTGATTTTTTTACATTTTTCCAAATTGTGAAAAACAAATGCTTCTGGAAGTGACAAAATTCCATCTCTCTTCTATTGCCATGGAAATGAATTTTGAACATTTACTGAGATGATGTAGTTAACTCTCACAACACATACACTTTTTATCACCCTGTATATTAGGATCGGTGGTTGTCATAGTAACGTCTTTTCTGACATTTGATTTTTGTTTGAATTTATGGTTGTCACTTTTGAAATTAGTTGTCACTTTTGGCAGTACAATTTGACAAGCTACTGACGCTTTTTGATCCAACCATAAACTAAACTCAACCAATTTAGGATTGTTTTGTGTTTTATTCGAGAAATGTTCTATCCAATTCATTTCGAGATTTGTGGGAAGTTTACTTATCAATTCCTGAAGTAGAATAGAATTCCTCATTTAGAGCTTCCATAATTCCAACTAAATTTTTCATTTCATCAGAAAACTCTATGAGCATATCTAATCTATCTTCTTTCACATTAGGAAAGTTCTTTATTTTATCCAACAACATCATAATGATATGTTCAGGACGACAGAATCTTTTTTCTAAAATGTCAATAACTTTGTCAACGTTTTGGGGTAAAATAAGTAAACTTTCTACAATTTTCCTGGCGTTTCCTTCAAGACATTTTTGTAAACGAATATGATTTTCCTCTCTAGAATAGCCACAAATAGCTGTAGTGTTCTTGTACTGAAAAATGAAATTCGGCCATTCGATAGGATCGCCACTGAACGCGGGCAATTCTTTCGGCATGGATTGTCTCGTCAGAATTTTAGTTAGTTGTGACGAAGCGAGAGGGTCATTACTGAAATTGGGATCTACGTTGCCACCAAACGCAGGCAATTCTTTTCGCATGGATTGTTTAGTTAGAATTTCATTTGGTTGTGACGAAACGAGAAGATTATCTTTAAAATTAGGTACTACCTTCTGAGATTCCATAGCCGACGACAGCGAACAATGGTCAAGCCTGTCCCATGGGCACTTACCGTCCACCCATTCTTCAATATTAGGCATTTCTTTCACTGACTCACTATCTACCGACTCTGATTCCTCTTCGGAAGTTTCCTCTCCATTCAACATCGCCATTTTCATTGCTAACTCCAAATCCAACATTTCCTGCTGATGTTTGTGCAAAAGTTCTCTTTTCTTCATTTCGATCTCGATTTGGGCTTGTTTCCGTCTGGATTTTCGGCTCTTCGTACTCTTTGAGTGGTTGGAAGTCACCTTAGAAGGAAATTTCCTGGAATTGTTGTTGTCAAAGGTCGTTTTTCCTTGTTCAAATCCACGATTTTGAGTGTTTCCAGCATGACTTGATTCCGCCATTGGATAAGCTTCTCCTAAAGACGTCATTACTTTTTCTTCGGCAGCAGTTTTAGTTTTTAGACGTAGACTTCGTCTCACATTTGGCGCTGAACGAGACATCGTGACTATCACAGTGCAGGTTCTTTATAGGCAGAGAATGACCAGTTAGTTACTGCTTACCTGGAAGAATATCTTTAAGTATCGGCTCGAAAGGACCAGTTTGTTACTGCTTACCTGGAAGAATATCTTCAAGTATCGGCTCGAAAGGCTTTTGAATAGATTTTTGGAAATTTTAAGAAAAATTGTCTGTCAATTTGAAATGTTTATTTTTCTCACTAACTTTTTTTTTTGATAACAGTAACTAAGGAACATTAAATTAACAATCATGATGCGGGATTCAAAATAGATATAACAACACTTGTGCTGACATTGCTTCGATGCTACACTATTGGCGATCCACATTCTGACTTGAGAAATGATTCGTTTGCTCAACTCAGGACACCCGGTGATAGCATTGGAAATTTCAGATTGTGAGGGAAGTTCATTCGTGACCAAGTTGTGATGGAAAATATGTCTTGCTGCTTGTCTTTCTGGCGTTTCCCATGGTCTCTTAATCGTGGCAAAACCTGGAGAAACATCTCTAACAAAAGCAGTTTTGAAGGCATCCGATGACTAATAATAATGGATATTTATTATGCATTGACATTACGAATAATGGAGTCTGCAGGATGAGCAAGATTGAATACTCAAAGTATAATCTCTAAGCGCATTCCTTCCACAATGTATCCGAGAAAGAGAGCTTATCAAGGATGGAGTAATTCCAGTATAAAATAGTCATTCTGTCCTTCACTATATCTGTTCAATTTGCATGTATTCTCTCTTATGTGGAAAACTGTCATAAAGGCTGGTCCATTAGTTGTAATGTCTATGTTATCATGACAGAAACTAATAATCGACGTCTCTTCTTCGAATCACGAAGGGTTGAGGAGGAATCAACTAATTCGCCATCGTCATCACTAGAAGTAGAATGACTACTGTGATTATGATCAGAACCGTATTCTATATCGTTGGGGATATTTAGGATGGAAGTGGAAGGGCCGGTTAATGATGTAGTGTTACCTGATAGTGGTTGAATTTCAGTAGAAACGGCATGTTCATATTGTGAAATTACAGCATCATCACTATGATGTTCAGCTGTGAAGGCAGTCGATGGATACATGGAAGAATCTTGTGCCGTCAATAAGACTTTACTGATATTGAATATGTTCCTTTCAATTATTGGTTGTCTAAAATAGAGGCGATGAATTTTATCTGCGTGGCCCAGGTACCCTTGAAGAAGATCGACGTCTTCATAATTCAAATTGAGTGAGAGTGATTTTGTTGCAACGTGTTTGCGAAGCGTTGTAGCTCCTGGGGTTTGAGGATTTTTTGCCCCACAAGCCACGGAATACTTCCCCATCAAACTGGTAGCATTTATGTGCCAATAAATTATTTTTTCTGTAAGGTGAATAGAGGTGATTGTGTTACAGTTTCTCTATAGTTGAACTGTGATATGATATACAAATGAGGAAAATAAAGGGAACGATATTAAAAATTCATAGTACACTGACAGGCTTGTTGGGCATGCAGAACTGTATTTTCAAGGACGAGATAATTCATTTTCAGAAAATATGGTATTTTATTAAAATTATGTCATATCACATTTACCCCAAGGTTTGGGGCTAACAAAACATTCATTGTTTATGCAAACGATATTATTCTATATCATTGCATTATAAACAGGAACATTAAAAAAATAAAATCCTTCATGGAACATAATAAAAAATATATACGTAACACATTATATAATATTATAGCATTGGAGTTGTACATTGAAAGTGAAGCCTCTGCCTCTCCTGTCAATTGTTCTGGTAATACTTTGACAATATCTTGTTCGAAATAGTATCCACATCCTCAATAAGTGGCCAAACAAATTTACCGTTGGAAAACTTAGTGAATTTCACATTCCAATCGAGATCAATTCTCTCAATGATTTGACCAACATAATGTTTCACATATTGCTTGGAACATTACTTGACCAAATGCCATTTGCCCACTTCAATCACAGTATCTGTTGAAGTTTCCACTAAGTCTGACTGCATATCATTCAAAAACACCTCATCTTCATCGGATTCTGTGTATTCTGGAGAAAGATGTGCGTCTTCATCACTCGAGCTCCAATCTGTTGTTCTTCTGGATTTTTGTTTCGTTGATTTCTTCGAGGTGGTTTCATTCGTTTTTTTTGTTTGCTTTTCTTTCAAGCGTTGCAAAACTTCGTTCGACGTCAGTACCTCTGATCCAAAACGAACCCTTTTTTGGGGTTTGTCAATCGCCGGAGTTTGCCTGATAGTTGCTAATGAGATACTTTCGAGGAAATATTTTCATTTTGTGGTACTTCAAGCACAGATGTTGCAGCAATAGTTTCATTTTCGGTCCCATTGGTTTCATTTATTGAAAGTGAGGACGCAATAGCTTCTACTTCATTGCTGATATCTTCCTGAGTATTTTCCTGTGATGTTGATGCTTTCGGTTGGTTATTTTCACCATTTGGTTTATTGCTGATATGTTCTTCAAATCGTTTCAAGGCAGCTGAAGCATATGAATCTTTTGGGATGACTTCATCATTCAATGGATGAATTCCTGCTTTCTTGAAACCATTGGAGATGACTTCTGGGCTAATGGATTGCCATGTTTAACATGAAAATTGTGAAAAAATATTCTTTGGCAACTTTTGTCCCACTGTTGTCTTTGCCACACAATCAGTTTGGCGTCCCATTTACATTTGAAGGACTCGAACACTGACAAGTCCAGTGGCTGAAGCAGATGAGAACTGTGGGGTGGAAACTTGAGAATAGTTATAATTTCTCTGATAGCAGTTTCTATTATATCTGGATCGATATGAGGGCTGTGACTATCAGATACTATCAAGGCGGGCTTTTCATAACCTAAAGCTGGGATTATAGATGTCTTTAGCTGAGAAAAATGACTGATGACAGATGGCTTTAGTTGAAGAAAATGAGTGGTGACAGATATGACGCCTATAGCTTAATACTCACTCAGGCGAAATTCGCGTTTTTTTGACATAATGTGTCAAATCCATATTTAAAAATATTCGCGGCGGGAAATTTTAAATTTTCTGCGATTTTTACAAGTATCGTTTGTCATAATTGAAGGGAAATAATATAACCTACAATTTTTTTATTAGTTGTTGGAATTGTTGGTGTTTGTGCAATTTTTATGAAAAGAAAATAATTATGGATGCTCGTCATTACAACAATTATTTACAAAGATATTATTATTTAATGCTTCGTATTCATATCTATAATAAAAACCGTATAAGATCAACCAATAAAAGGCAACTGAGAAAAAAATGGGTACGGGAAATTTTTTTACAAAGAAAAGCCCAAGGAGATTTTAACAATCTGATAAAGGAGATGCGCTTGACTGATACAAATAAATATTTCAATTACCTAAGAATGACTCCAACTCAGTTTGAATTACTTTTACACAAAATAGGCCCCTCAATATCTAAAAATGATTTTCGTAGAGAAACTATCTCGTCTGCTGAAAGACTATCATTAACATTGAGATATTTAGCGCCAGGTGACAGCATGGTATCTATATCATATGCGTTTCGAGTTGGAACCTCAACAGTATCTAGTATAATTAATGAATGTTGTGAAGCAATTTGGAATAACCTAAAGGATGATGTTTTAAAAGTACCTAATGAAGAAAAATGGAAAGAAATATCGCAAGGATTTTCACATACATGGAATATGCCTAACTGTTTAGGGGCACTAGATGGCAAACATGTTATTATTCAGGTAGGTGATTTTTTTTGCAAAGTCAAGGGGTTTTGTGTAATTCATAATTTTCAATGCTGTTATTACCTTAATCCTTCATTTCAGGCATCACCAAAAGCCGGATCTCAGTTTTTTAATTATAAAAAATCCCATAGTCTAATTTTATTATCAATATGTGACCATGAATACAAATTCACTTTGGTCGATATTGGAGCCCAAGGAAGGCAGAGCGACGGGTGTGTGCTTAGAAGCTCAGAGATTGGAAAAGGAATTCGAAGAAATGAATCAAACTTTCCGTCTGATAAAAAAATTGAAGATTGTGGTGATAACCTCCCACATTTTGTAGTTGCTGGTGAAGCATTTCTTTTAACAAAGAATATAATGCGCCCATACCCAGGAAACTTTTTAACCCAAACTAAAAGAATATTCAATTATAGGTAACTAATAATACTTTAGATATTACTGTAAGTGCACATGGAACACTTATTATATATTTTTGTCTATCGAACAAATACATTTTTGACTACATCTGAGGAACTAGAATGATCCAACTTATATATTTGTTTTTTACAGATTGAGTAGAGCAAGAAGAGTTATTGAAAATTGCTTCGGGATTCTTGTTGCAAGATGGAGAATCTTTAGAAAACCAGTTATATCTTCATTAGATACTGTTCAAAAAATTATTCAAGCCACTGTGTGTCTCCATAATTGAGTAGAGCAAGAAGAGTTATTGAAAATTGCTTCGGGATTCTTGTTGCAAGATGGAGAATCTTTATAAAACCAGTTATATCTTCATTAGATACTGTTCAAAAAATTATTCAAGCCACTGTGTGTCTCCATAATTTTATAATGAACACCACTGAATCAAAACATCTATATTGTCCACCATTTTATGTAGACCAGGAGGATACTGATGGAAACATCAGAAAAGTACTCTGGAGAGAGGAAGTGGGCTCTCAGAATATGGAACCCCTGCACAGGACAGGAACTAATAACACCACAAAAAATGCTGCCTACATAAGAGATCAGTTAGCAAATTACTTTATGCTAGAAGGAGCTATTCCATTTCAGTGGGATAAGTAAATACTATCTCAAATGTATTTAGTAAATTTGGTGAAAGTCTGTACTATCTAACAAATGTAAAAGCACATGTATCTGTTGAGTTATTGTAACAAATAAAAATTATGACATATCAAAGACGTTCTTTATAAGATACCTACATAATCGTTAATTCATCCACTCATTTCTTAAATGACAAAATAACACCATCCATCTTATACATGTTAAACAAACATGATTATTCAGAGGGGATTTTCAAAATAGAATATCTACACAGTTTGTAAAAATATAATTTATATTACCAAGATAAGTTTTTTACAATCAATTATAAGGAAAAACGTTGGAGTAGAGATAAACAAATTTGTCAATTACTTTAAATGAAAAATCAGTTGTGTATGTTGATACAAATTATTTTTAATATAAGCAAAGCGAGCACTTTGAGTTCAATAACAAAAACTATCTTTAGTACCCCATGGTATGTCAAGTGATCACATTTTGAAAATTTATCCAAAAATACATAATCACTATTTTTAAATATAATTTGTAATGAATTTATTATTGGAGAAATTTTCAAAATGTGATACCTTAACGTGAGTACACCCTGGCCATGGGGCACTGAAGGTAGTTTTTGGTATAAAATTGAAAGTCCTCTGCTTATATTAAAAAAAATGTATATCAACATACACAACTGATTTTTCATTTAGCCATCTCTGGTACACAGCCAACTTACGTTTTATATTTAATGTCAAATATCGTTTGCATCAATTTTATTCCAGCCTCTACTTTCTTCCTCTCAGGCAGTTCTTTTAGCATTTGAGATAATCTCATGCACGTTGGATTCACCTTTTCGAATAGCACCTGAGGTGGGGGAGGAACTTGTTTGATTGCCTCCAAAATAGCACTCTTTACTGGATCACATTTTCGTTGCACTGAGGACAAATTATAGTCAATTAGATTGCCTCACCAGATACCAGTACAGAAAATAATAATCAACAACCCTAGAAACAAACTGGTTGTACATGATCTTAGTTTATTACCTTTAGAACTTGACTGGCTTCCATCAGACAGGGAGGCAGACGACAGTGGTGGTGATAATAAATTCGTCACTGTACTACAAAGAAAAAACATTTTAAGTATGAATCACGATGTCACAGAAGTTGTTGTCTGTAATGCTTCAGAAAGAATGTATATTTTTAAATCATGACAGCCATATTATGCAGATTAGCAATTCAGCATTTACTTCAGAGCTCTTAATTACCATAAATAATTTAGGAACCTACTTTCTATATTTCCATTTGATCTTACAGATATTTTATGACAATATCATTCTGCAATTAGCATTTGACAATACATTTTCATGAGTACGAGAATTTACAGTCTCCAGCAGGAATTTCATTACAACATAAAATATCTTGCGTCATACTTACGATCTTTTTGGTTGTTGGTCAGACAAAAACCTCATTGTGTCAAAAAATTTTCAGGGCTTCTTTCTTTTTATGGCTCCAGAACCACTGGGAACATATGTTTCCATATCATTTTTAACTTTTATATAGGTGTCCTTAAAATTTTCCATTTTTTTATTGATTCCATGGAGTATTTTTCTGAAATTTATATAACATTTATCCAAATTTATCATATAGGTAAGTATTCCTCCAATATAAAATACCTCCTAATATATGTATATTATTTATTTTTAACCCTATAAGTACTACTGACCATCAAATAAACTGAAAATTTCAAGCCAAGCTTTATCTTTGGCAGACTTTGATTTTACAGTTATCGCTATTGTGGGATCCCACAAAATAGGGCGTGCCTGTATTCCGGAAATTAGGATTTCTTCAAAGCTGCCTTGTAGATTTGCTTCATCCTGGTTACTGGAACAAAAATGAGACAATCAACAATTATTTATTTCAGACCCACTCAAAGATGTGCGTGATTTTACAATTAGGTAATAAATCGATTTCCCGAGCTGCTTGAACACAATTTATTTTATCTTAAATGCTTCTTGTTGAACACTCTTATAACAATCGTCTATAAGCAGTTAGAATTAGGACAATTTAGCAGGAAGCATTGAAGATAAGGTGAAAAAAACCATGCCGAGTTAAAATGAAGCACCTCGGGATTAATATTCCCTTCACGATAGGCTTACCACTTTTGGCCATCTTCTGCAGTCTCCTCGGTCTCCTGTACCTGAAAATGTTGGCACAGGGCGTTTAATGAAAGATTTTTTGTACAAACATCGCAGTAAATCTACAAAACACCAAAAATTATTTATTGAAACTTTTTAAAATGTCTTTGAATCACTTGTGTATCACCATCCAGTTCTTCGACATTCATTGCAAATATCTTGATACTTCAATCTTTACACACAACAACAACAAAATATATCCGTACACAAACCATCAGAAAATGACACTATAAATGACAGATGACAGGAATTCGCAAAATAGTTAAAATCATTTCAACTTTTTTGCGATTTATCCGCACTTTCACATAGGAAAGTTTCGCATTTGTGAGTATGGATGAAATACGCGAATGTGCGGTAACAATCTGGATTTGACACATTATGTCAAAAAACGCGAATTTCGCCTGAGTGAGTATTAAGCTTAAGACTTCACAAATGACAGATTACGAGGTAATGTTGAACTGACAGATGCCTGAAGTTGATGACAAATGATAGACGTATGACTAGAACTTCACAAATTACATGGTTGTACTGACAAATGACTTTTGGCAGGGAACTGCCTAGGGTGTGGCTGACAAAGTGGCATAGAATGTTGGGTTAGGTTTAATGATTTTGACAGTGAAAATGACAGATGACAGGTGTGACGTATGGGCGTGACTTGGCGGGGTGCGATGCTTTTTCCCTCAAACGGGGGCCCCGACCATGTCTAAGGGCTCATTGTGATAGGTGACAAAATACTTGGATCGGACCATGTCTTAGAAGACGCATTGTGACTTTGACGCCGATGAACCGATTTTGAGGTTATGACCGTTCTTTCATGGTTAACCTTTTGTTTTTAGACTTTGACCCTCAGAGGACCCCCGACCAAGGCTTAGGGCTCATAGTGATAGATGACTGACAGGACTTGGAAATTTGACTGGTGACTTGGTGAGGTTATTGCTCAATATTCTGAGCGTGCTCGAGGAACGTCCCCCTCGATTATCTGTATCATACCTACCTATACACACTTGAAATCAATTGCCTCGCTAGCGCAGTGTTAGCGTCTATGTCTCTCATGCTGAGCGCCCCGGGTTCAATCCTCAACGAAGTTTTTTATTTGGGTTGACCTTGGCACTGGGCTACGTCACGACTCACATGGGTGTGGCGCGAGTTGAAGTTATGGCTTACATGACTTGGAGTGAGGTTAGGCTTGGCGCGGGGTGTGGCTCATGGCGCTGGCGCGGGGCTCATGGCGCTGGCGCGGGGCTCATGGTGCGCTGGCGCGCGAGGTGTGGCCATTGCGCTGGCGGCTCATGGTGGGTTACGCCACGCCGCACCATCCGCCGCCACGGAAAAGTGGAGGGGGTGGTCTGAAGTGCCCCAACACCTGCTTGCAGCCGTTATATATAATTGAATCTTTAACGAGAGTGGAAGATGGTAATGGTAATTTGAGTTTATTACTTTGACGAGTGGCGTATTTACTCTCTGTAATATTTAATTATAAGACACACTGTTTCAAGTATAAATATAGACACAACGGTGAGTACATTGTGCTGCTTGGAATGATGTCTGCACAAATCTCAAGGCTCGTTTTTGTGAAAAATCGCAAATGTGACTTTATCAAGGAGTAGTATACTGACTTTGCGGTTGGGTATCCAAGTTCGTTCGAAGCAATTGTCATAGCATAACGACCAGAGGACAATTTTTCATTCAAGTTTTTGACATGTTCATTGAATTCGAGACCGTTGTCAATGTATAGTCCTAGAAATTTGGAAAACACGTTGTTTTCAATTATCTGGTGGTTTGAGGAAATATCAGCAACTGCACATTTAAAGGACACTATCTTGGTTTTCAATACTTCGAAGGATAAAAGGTTCGAACCGTACTATTCTTCGACCTTCATTATATCTGAATTCATGATTTGATGAAGATCAGATTCCTTATCTTTCTTCCATAATATGGTGGTATCATCCGCGAACAGGGTGACACTTCCTGAAATGTCAAGTGTCGTCAGGTCATTAACATAAAGTAAGAACAATATTGGGCCGATCCTTGGGGAACTCCGCATTGTACATTGCCTAGACTTGAAATTGATTTCGTCTTTACTACTTGTGTGCGGCCAGACAAATATTTCGTAACCCAAGAGTGTGTTTTATTTCGAAATCCGTAACGGTGAAGCTTCCGCAGAAGTATCTCATGATTCACACAATAAAAAGCCTTCGATAAATCACAAAACACAGCCGCGGAAACTCCCCCGTCATTGATCCCAGTATACAGTTCACACAACAGTTAAAATATTGCATTATTCGTGTTTTTATTGCACTGAAATCCAAACTGTTCAGGCAGAGATTCTCTTCTTGACGAGTTTTTCGATGATTTTGGCTAACTTGGAAATAAGTGAAATGGGCCTGAAGTTCATGGAAGAGCTCACCTCTCCACCTTTATAGATCGGTTTAACAATTGATGTTTTATATGCCTTCTTCGAATGATTCGTTTATCAGAGATACCAGTTGGTTCAGGGCATTATTTGGAAGATTTTCAAAAATTCTAACAGAAATATGTCATCAAATCCAGCTGCGGTTTTATTTTTGATATTATGTTTCTTTCAATTCATCGATATCAGTGTCATACAAGATTAAGTTTCCATTAACACTCACGTTTGCTAGATTAATGAGTGGATCATAGGGTGCGGTTATATTTTTTGTCAATTCATCTGCAACTGAAGAATAGGACTTGTTCAATGTGTCTGGATTCAACTTCAAATCTTCTTCTTTTTTGTGATTCTTTCCTAGAAGATCATTAACAATCATTCAACTCTCCTTTGATTTGTTGGTGGCACCATCAATGCGATTTTTATAATAATTTTTCCTTGCTCACTTCATCAAATTTCGATATACTGATATGTACTTATTGTAGTAATTCTGAAAAAAATGCCAGGTACCAATCATCCGGTTTCAAAGTAGATAAATTCAACAGGAAAGTTTCGAATGAACGAGACAATGCATCTGCCACTACATTAAGCGAACCTTTCCTGTGAATTATGTTAAAATCATACTGGGCCAGTTCAACAAACCAACGCGCTCACCTTGTTGAAGGATCTTTCATACTACGAAGCCACTGCAATGAACTATGATCAGTAATTACCGAAAAAGGGCGACCATCCACGTAAAACTTGAATTTTTTAATTCCAATTTCCATTCCATCCTCTTCTTGAAATAAGACAGATCCAACACCTGTATCAGATGCATCACAGATCAAAACAAATCCTTCAGAAAAGTCTGGACTTGCCAGAACAGGTGCACTGGTAAGAGAATACTTGATCTCCTGAAATGCCTTATCGGCCCCAGATGTCCAAGTGATTGGTTGACCTTTCTTCCTACCATGGAGTAAATCAATTATTGGACTACACAAACTTGAGAAATTTTTAGGGAATCTACGATAATAACTCACAAGACCAATCAAACGTCTAATCTGTGTGGTGTTTTTAGGTACAGGGTAGTTAATTATAGCAGATACTTTTTCTGGGTCCGTTCTGAGGCCATGTTCATCAACAAGAAGCCCAGAAATTTGAGAGAAGAACGACAGAAGTGAAATTTTTCGAAATTTATAGTCAGATTAGCTTCTTTGAGTCTATCAAAAACTTTGGTAGGGCCAATAACTCTATCCATCAGACGACACATACTTTGACTTGCAGAGACCAATCCAAAAGGCATGACTTCAAACTCATAGAGACCTTTTCTCATGAACAGCAAAGGCAGTATTTGCTCGAGACGATTCTTCCAAAGGTATTTGCAAAAATGCCTGTTTGAGATCAATTTAACTTATAAAAGGAGCATCACGAAGTTGAGTAATGACACAATCAATCAAAGGCAGAGGGTAGGCATCTGTATTAATGGTTATATCATTAAGTTTTCTACCATCATAGCAAACACGATATTGATTATTAGCCTTTTTAACCAGCCATAAGGGACTACACCAAGCGGATTGTGAAGGTTGGATAATGTCCAACTTCAACATTTCATCCACTTCCCTTTCCGAGTGAGATTGCATGACTTGAGATAAAGGATATTGTTGCTTGAATGGTCTTGCATTCCCGGTGTCTATGGAATGTGTAATCAGGTGTGTTCTACCTATCCTGTCTGTTGGACTGATTTCTTTATAAAGTTCAATTACTTTTTGAAGTTGACTTTTCTGCTGGTCATTCAACTGAGAAATACTCTGTATTGTATTAACAATGCAGATTGAGGAATCATTGGTTTCATAAGAATAATTCTGAAGAGCAATTGCTTTAATATTGGAAAGTTTTGAAAAATCAACTCCTAAAATCAATGTCTGAGTGATAGAAGGGATAACTAGCAACTTTATTTCTTTACAAACATTATTTAGACAAATTTTCATTTTTACAAAACCCAGAAGTTCTCGAGGCCTACCATCAGCTGTTGATATCTGCAAGTGTTCGTCATAGAGAATAGGTATTTTGTGAGTTTCAACAGAGAGAATCCCGATAAGCCTAAAATTGAAGCATTTGATCGAGTATCTATAAGAGAAACTACTTGTTCACCACGAATATCCAACTTGACATAAGGTATATATTCATTTCCCCTTTCTTAGAAACAAGTGATTTATAGAGACATCTTTCTTGAAGAAATTTTCCACAACAGATAACCATGAGCCCCATTCTGACATGGAGGTGTTACAAACTGTAGATTTTTTCTGATAAAAAGTCTTAAGAAACACACAACCAATTACCCCATTCATCCGAGAGAAGTCTTACTTCTTTGAACTGTTTGGACTTGCTTCGTTCTTTTTCTTTTTGGGTTGGGTGGTTGTTTCTGGACTTTTCGAGGAACTTGCGATAGGGTCCAGATTTCTGCCGCCCTCTACCAGTTTTTTTGAACATCTCTTACATTTTGATTTCACTACACCTCGTAGACCACATCCAAAACAGAATAGAACCTCTGTTTCTGACACACACTGACAATGTGACCAAGTAAACCACAATTCCAGCATTCTGGACCTTGCGTCGAAAAAGAGCTATGACAAACTTCCCTGGATAAGTTAAAAGAATTCCTGGTAGAACTATGAGAAGGTCCAGCATCAAAAAAATTTGGACAATTCAAATCAGGTTCCAAGAAGCATTCTTTCTGGAGGAGGAAGGTTTGTATCTACTTGACCGTAAATCAGACTCTTCAAGCTTCCTACATAGGGTGGATAGTTCAGAAAGTGTCTTGATATCAGATGAGGCATGTTGAGAAACATGAGGAGGTAGTAAGTTCTTACGGATTCTATTCACGATTGTTTGTTCATCTGGTTCAGAGGTCAACCTGTTGAACAAGCCTTCCATTGCATTAATGAACACAGTGACTCTTTCATTGTGACCCTGAGTCCTACTGCGGATCTCATCCAACAAGTCATCATCATAATGATAAGGTGAGAAGTCCTCTTTTAGCTTTTTTACCAGATCATCCCAGCCACCGAATTCAGATCTATCATTATTATACCAGGTCCATGCCTGAAATTTGAATAAGTCACCTGCAGATAAAAATAACTCATCTTCACTAACTCCTCGAGCAATTTTCAAGGATTCAACTTTCTCTAAAAAAGAAATGACAAATTCTTTCTGAGCCACACCAGTAAAGTGAAGGTTCCATTTATAAGCAGGTACAGGTAAGGTAAATGGAAAAGATGTATTATTAGAAGGGCTAGAATGTATGGGAGTTGAAGTTACATGAGAAACTTTCTCGTCAAGATCCCCCTCAAGTGTTGAAAATTTTACATTTATCATCTACACTCCCAGTGGGTGTAAAATTACGAATGGTAATTTCATAATCAAGTTCATAAACCTTCGAATGATCAGGGTCAATTCTTGAGTGAGACATATTTCGCAGATGAGAAAATAAGATATAAAATATTAGGGTGAATGTGCAAAATTGAGAATGCAAATTTTAGTCAAATATATAGATATTAATAGATAAAGTCCACTATAGATCTAGTGGTAGATACGCAAATTTCATATGTTCACCAATAGAAGTCAATAAGAAATATGAGAAAAATTCAAATCAGCAAACTTTGATTATAAGATATTTGTACTGAAAATGCACGAGTGAAAACCAACATATAAAGACACTCAAAGCGTTTGGGTGCCAAATGTATAACGCCAAAAGTCACCAAGGCGTTATCGTTGCTCATTTTTCATAGCTGTGCCCATGAGCTGCTCAGATTGATGCGGGAGGTCGTAGGTATCGTTATCTGTTAGGTTCAGAAGAACAAATGTTTCCTCTGACAAGTCTAAGTGTGGAAACATAGTGCAAGCAGGTTTTCCGCTTACCGGTAGTCAGCGCCGACCGGCGCCGTTTTCTCGCGCCGAGATAGTACAGAATGAATACCGGTAAAAGCAAGGAAAACGATTTAAATTGCCAGTTGTGTTTTGATGTTCTCACGCAATATGTCGTCTTCAGATGATGATCTGATTGCTTTAGATTCTGTCTGTACAAAATTAAAGAGAAAAAGAGTTGGGATACATTCTCTTAATCGGGAAAGAATAACGTATGGAGAATATTATCATTTATTTCAAAATTTAAAACGTGACAATGAAAGATTCTTCCAGTATATTCGAATGACTCAAGAGACTTTTAAATATATTTTAGAAAAAGTGGAATATCGTTTAACCAAAAATTGGTGCAATCTACATAAGCAACCTATTCGTCCAGGCAGGAATATCAGATCCAAGAAAAAGATATACTTGATCTCCTGAAATGCCTTATCGGCCTCAGGTGTCCAAGTGATTGGTTGACCTTTTTTCCTACCATGGAGTAAATCAGTTATTGGACTACATAAACTTGAGAAATTCTTAAGGAATCTACGATAATAACTCACAAGACCAATTAAACGTCTAATCTGTGTGGTGTTTTTAGGTACAGGGTAGTTAACTACAGCAGATACTTTTTCTGGGTCCGTTCTGAGGCCATGTTCATCAACTAGGAAGCCCAGAAATTTGAGAGAAGAACGACAGAAGTGACATTTTTCGAAATTTATAGTCAGATTAGCTTCTTTGAGTCTATCTAAAACTTTCCTTAAAATTTCAAGATGTTTATCAAAATCAGGAGTCACAATAATGATGTCATCAAGATAATAAAAACAATATGGTTCCAAGGCAGGGCCAAGAAAGAGATCGGAAGTTAAAATATTTTAGTTGAGAAGGCCATTTTGTGAAACCCACAACCACAAAATGTCAAGTTTTTATTTTGAATCGTTCTCCATATATTCCTAACGAATGCTTGTTGTGAAAGACCCTGTATATACAGTGTCACCGATAAAGTCCGCTGTAACGAAATGAAAAACATCTCGTTACTCGATCCTATTTGTTAACTTTACAAATCAGTTAAATGACTGCGCGGCGGAACAATAGACACTTCCACCTTGTCGAGATTAAGACTTGTCAGTTGACATGCGCAGGGAGCGAGGATCGGATTTTTCTAGCAGAGACATTTTTCGAGCCACTCTTGGTTTTGTGATTTGCAACGAGAACGATCGTGGAGATAATTTTTACAGTTTTGAGTAGCATGGCAGAGACATTTTTCGAGCCTCTCTTGGTTTTGTGATTTGCAACGAGAACGATCGTGGCGATAATTTTTACAGTTTTGAGTAGCAATTTGCCTATCTGATTTGGAGAAAAGGTCGTATAATCTCTTTGATTAATTTCAAGTTGTCTATAATCTCCATTCAACATTCAGAATAAATCATTAGTAATCAATAATTTCTTATTTTGCTTGATTCAAGGTCAGGGACATTGATGGCACCGACATCGTGTTAAAAGACCATGTATCGTGTATTATATTGATCATCCGAATTTGAAAGTTTCTGATCACCTAGAACTATCAGTTTGAAACCCTCGTATTGACTTTTGGTAATGTAATTTTCAGTTGTTTCTGCTCTTTCTCTATATTTTTCTAGCATCCATTTACATGACTTTTGGAATTAGCGGATCTGAAAAATTTTCGAGAGACACGAGAACGCTGCTGCACACATCAGCTTGAATTTCATTTTTGCCACCCTTGGACGAGGACTTGGTCATCAGATTGGAGAGAAAGGGATTGTGAGTGAGTATTTGCTTTCATTACAATTTTCTAATAATCAGCAGAAGCTAGACTCACTCATGATTTTTTGATTTCCATGTCAAGTCCTTGTTCAGGAACAGAGGTTCAAACCAATAGTACCTGTTTTTTTTATATCTATTTACTCCAAATCAAATAGAGTTCATTTCTTTCCGATTGCCAACTACACGATCTTTCACGTTGGGAAACAGGACCACTTGAATTATTAAAACTTGAATTTTAGTAATTTCTGATCTTTCTCACATATATCTTGAAATCATATATTTCATAACCATCTCACTCACTTTCAATTCAGTTCAGCAGAATCTTGAAACTCATTCGAGCTCGAATAATTATATTAGGTCAAATAGGTTAAGATCATAAACTATTGTGTTAATACCAACTTTGTGAGCACTGTTTCGCTCAATTCTAGTAAATAATTCTCTTTTACTCGCAGCCTGTTAATTTGTGAGGAATTCAACCCTCCTCATAACATTGTAACAAAATACTGGCTTGTCTTTTGTCTTCCGCAGCAATTTCGATCAGAGAGAGCAACACCACCTGAACACAGACTCCAGAGAGAAGCTTCTAGAAGTTCCAGCAACAAGGAAAGGAAATTATCAACAACAATCAGCTCAAGCCACTCCCACATTAGAGTGAAGGTCTGAAGACGAGCCTTACGAAACACCCTTATCCAGGTTCTTCGTTGTTGAGAAACCCAAGTCCCTTAGAGCTGAGTGAACGTACTGGACTTCTGGAGTAAGTCTCTCCCCCACTATGCAAACTTGATCAGAAGACGAGACAAAGACAGAAAGGAAAATTTGTGATAAATTAACAGATACTGTTTTCAAATAATTCAACATCAAATTGTCAAAAATCTGTCAACAATAGATTGTTCTTTTTAATTCTTGTGTTTTGCTGAGAAGTGGCACAAATTCTTTCTCTGACAAGTATCATTGTTTTTTGGTCATTTTTCAAATAGAAAAAAAATTATCTGGCGCTCAATAAATTGTCTATTGTATCTTTCTGTACATCTCATTATACTCTTAGACTTGTCAGAGGAAACATTTGTTCTTCTGAATCCAACAGATAACGACACCCACGACCTCCCGCATCAATCTGAGCAGCTCATAGGCACAGCTATAAAAAATAAGCACTAATAACGCCTTGGTGACTTTTAGGCGTTACACATTTGGCGCCCAACGTGGGCGGTGACACTGT
>JAVJAQ010005534.1:0-41290 GCA_032362365.1 Zygogramma bicolorata | reverse complement strand
CGATATCTACTGGACGTCACAAATGTCACATCATTCCGATATCGCAGTAGTCCACATTCCAAATGTGTACATCGCAGAGACCTAACAAATGTAATGTCTCAATGTTACTTGATAGTGACATCGCAGGGATGTCATGTAACGGATGTGTTGGCTGGGACTTTCAACTAGCCAAGCACTCGACGTATTGAAAGAACAAAACTAAGGTTAATTGTAAAGTGGCAACAATTTTTTTCAAATGGGCTGGAAGAGAGGATGAGATTTTCACTATTTTCTTTCAACGAAAAACAATTAATATACAGTTGCCTGTAAGATTTTCACATATACGGGTTTACTAAACCGCGAGTTTTAGTAAACCCTAATAAGTGTAAATTTTCCAGGCAAGTGTATATCAATTGTTTTAATATGGAATTTCATCAAGAAACGACCACTTCCATTCAGTTTTCCAACGAAAAAGTAGGAATCGACATTATTCTCTTCATACCTCGCTTTGTTTTGATTATACGAATTTCTACATAGAATAAAAATGAAGGTTTTTCAAAGGACTTCAAAAGAGGTTTCATATGAGTTTTCCCCGAGAAAAGGCATTGTTTTTTTGTTATTTTACGCAGAAACTTTCCATTTTGGCCTACGCATACCAATCAACTTTCATAAATACACGATTACCTTTGTTTTTTTTTTGAAAGCTCTACAATTTCGCTCTTCATAGGTTTTTTGATTGAAATCATATTTTTCCAGATATATATATTCGCGAAAAATAATCTGAAAACATTTTTTTTTACTGAAAACCTACAATTTCACTCGCGAATCAGTCGAAAAGTATTGCCTTTCAGAAAAAATTACTAATAATTAGTCAATTCATTCATTTCCACACTTATTTTCGAAGAAAATTTTTCGCCCCGAAGAAGGGGAAAATGTAACCCTCGGCACAGGGTAGATTTTGATATATAGGGTAGGTAGAACCTAAATCCAAATGTTCATGCAAATCTCTGCTGTATGAGATAAATCCACAGTTCACACATTTTTTTACCGTATAGAGTAGTACAAATTCGATGAAAAGGCCAAATACATCTTTTCATTAGTTGCAAACCCTGCCCTGACCTACTAGACACTTCACGTTCATTTGTTTTGGAAAACCGCTCCAACTTTTTACTGACTCGTGCATATCTTTATCCTTTGAAAGTTGAAGTGATAAAAAAAGACAGATGTAAAAACTACACCAGTTCAGCTTGGAAGAATTCGGTATAAAACAAAGCTTAATTTGGCGCGTTTTTTCACGAGCCGCGAAAACGTAAGAATCACCTGTTACCTATAGACGCTAGACGCCACCTGATCTAGGAGTCCTGAGGTGGGTGATTATTCGATTGAATCGATTATTGGCTAATTATGTATTCCGTTGTGAATTATGTGGGCACTGATTATAAGGAAACTATTCCTACCAGCAAAATTACCCGAAGGAATGGTATGGTAGGGAGTGCTAAATGGAAAGGTGCATATTTCCAGGTCAAAATTGTTTACTCGAACGGTAAGTACCTAGATATTACACATTTGAGAATATCAATATGATTTCAAACACAACTCATTTCATATATCTTGTTCTTCGTTACGTATTCGAAAGGTTTGCTGATATTTATTTTTTTTCAGATGATGAAAATATCTGCAGAGCTCTGTCGAATAATGTGATGGGGAAATTACCAGAAATTGGTAAGTTGTACAATAACTTACACAGTGTGGATGATACCAATCTCTAATGGAATAACGTTTTTTCTTATGTTATGAGTTGCTAAAAATTCATCAAAATGTTGGAAATGATAATATACATGATAATCCCTGAAGATCAATCTGCCTATTTTATCAACTAGCTCTGAAACAGCTGATTATAATATCATCATCATATGATCTCAGTAATACAAGGCGACTGCCTGATCAATTTATCAATATCATTTTTGACATTATTTCACTAATTTGTCAAAAACAGTTAGACTGATCCCTAATTTAGAATACCCTAATTTTCATATATATTGTCCATCGAGGTATTTAAACTGTATGTTAAATGAAAGCAAATTTGGCAAAAATAAATTGAATTGATTCAAATTTGAACCTTTCTTATTAAATAGTCATTAATATAACACCAGCGTGTGATCATGTAAGTCATGAGAAATTGTTTAACGAGCAAGGAATGATTGTCATACGAGTGGGAAATAAGCATTCCATGTGAGTTATACATCATACTTTTTCTACAGTTGTAATAGATAATAGCGAAATGATTTAACAAGTAACAGTAACTTCAAATTTAATGTCATTCAAAATTTTCAACATATTGAGCAAAATTTAATCAGTTCGAAACATATGTTCCATAGATAGATATTAATTTGTTCATTTCAGAAGAGTTGGTGTCTGAGAAATATGTCACTGAGTACAAATGAATAACTAAACACAAATACCTAATAAAATTCAGGCAATTGAATATGGGGATACCTAATACGAATAATAATAATAATATGTCTGAAAATGCAATTGTTTCATAAAGTGTATCTTTCTCGAAAACAGTTCTTGAATGTATAGGATAACTATTTATTTTTGAACTGAGTACTGTGATCATGGGTAATTCTATAGTTGTGAAAATACTCCTTATGTTTGATTGAAAATGTGATTTACTCCATAATGAAAACTGCGATAACTCTACACGACTCATTATATGAAGCCAAATATTATTCATAACTTTTTTCTGGCACATAAAAACTAATCAATCCTGAGCAACTTTCCCATATTGAAATGCCAAATTTGCCAAATCTCAATCTTCCAAAAATTTGCATAATAGTAGCACTGTTATATTCAAGTTTTTGTTCGGTACCTACTAGAATTGCATAAGTAATTGGTAACAATTATGTTCATAGCTTCTTCACCTGAGTATACCCCCAATGAATTCAGAACATTAAAGTCGAATTATTGCTTGTGTTAACATTTCAGAAATCCAAAGACATTCGTTTCCTCTTTGTTCTGATGGAAAAGATAGTCCTGATATAACTGGATTATTGGACGATCCGCTTGCTGATCCAAATTATGATCCACTATTAGAGAGGAAAGACGACAGTCATGCTAGTCCAACATTCACTGGTAAAATAAAAATTATTCTTTATTGGAAATTCAATACATCGCTTCATTCTGACTTTCTCTCTTAACCAAACTTCATGTTTCAGAGATAAAAATGCAAGTTTCCCGTTCACCAACCGCAGAAAGAGATTATCGCAGGTATCATCTAGCTGGATGTGGTGATGATTCAAGTGAAAATATGAATACTGATCTAACAGAAGTGGATATTTTCCCAACAGTACCTGGTAAAATTTCATTTTATGTTCAATACAGGAGTATAAAATCATCCATATAAATTATTTCGAATATTTTGTTCTGTGTATGTCACTAATTCATGAAAAATGAGAATAGTGAAATTATCGTTTGAGAAATAGAAAAATACTTGCTTTCAATTATGGACTTGAAAGTAAAAAATAGGATTTAATGTTCTCTCAAATGTAAGAAATTGTGGCATGCTCTTTATAAGTTGTCTTGAGCTTTTGAACGCTAGGAATTGTAAAGTAAGAATAAGTAATATAAGCTCCACATTTTTTTCCATTCGAGTGATTTCACTGAATATTAGTTTTTTACATTTGAGACCATGATGAAACTCAAGCCTATTTTTCAAACTATAATACCTACTTTAAGCACAGATAACAGAAACAATTACAACTTGAAACTTGGTTTCACCAATTATTCAGCCTAGTTCATTTATTTCTTTATCTGAATTTTCTGAGTATTATTTCATATTCAATATATAATTTTTTAACAACATTCATTTCTTTGATCAAAAAACATTTGATTTATTTTTTGACCATTTCTTTGGATTTGATTACCTTATCCCGAACCCTCACCATTCAAAACTGATTCAGTCTGAAACAGGTGTACCTATTAATTATGATTATCAATGTTGAAATATTGCTTGTGTTAAACAACAGATCATCTCACATTTCAGATGCTCATTGTACAGATAGAACTGATAGTCCTGACATAACTGGATTGTCGGATGAAACGATTGCTGATCCACTATTAGAAAGAAAAGATGACAGTCATGCTAGTCCAACATTTACTGGTAAAATAAAAATTATTTTTCATTGAAAATTGAGTTCATGGCTTCATTCTGACTTAGTCAATCAGTTAACTGAACTACATGTTTCAGAGATAGAACTGCAAGTTTCACATTCACCAACCACAGAAATGGATCATCACAGGTATCGTCTAGCTGGATGTGGTGATGATTCAAGTGTAAATATAATACTGAACTAACAGAGGAAGTGGATGATGTCCGAACAGTGTCTGGTAAAACTTCATTTTATGTTCAATACAGTATTTCAGCAATTTAGTTCTGTGTATGACACTGGTTCATGAAAATTGAGAATAATAAAATATTCGTTTGGAAAAATAAAAAATTACTTACTTCAAAGTTGGACTGAAAAGTAAAAAATGGGGTTGAATGTAATCACTCAAATGTAAAAATAGCGTGGCATGCTCCATATCAGTTGTCTTGAGCTCTCGAACGCTAAGAATTGTAGAGTATGAATGAGTAATATAAAAATTTAGAGCTCCACACTTTTTTCCATTCGAATAATTTGACTAAATATTAGTTTTTCACAATTGAGACCATGATGAAACTCAAGCGTGTCTTTTAAACTATAACTCAATACTTAAGGCACAGATTACAGAAACAAGTTTAGATAGGCACGGCATACTTGTATAAACCAAAACCTATTTGTCACATTTATGCAGCGGTTGTTTACCCCAACTGGGAAATGTAGAATACTGTTTCATCGACGAGGTGATGACAGACTTTGCATATTTTTTCAGTCGATACTAACCAACCAATAAAAAAAATTTAATGAAAGTGGTCGTTATTTGATGAAAATCCATATTGGAACAATTAATATACTGTTGCGTATAAGATTTCCACATATAAGGATTTACTAAACTGCGACACTATAGCTTCCTCAAGCAGGAACTTTTATACTATAATATTTCTTCAAAATTCGATTCCCAAAAAAATATTTATAGTGGGGTGGTTTTATTCACTCGATTCAAGTATACAAAAACACTGGGTTATTCTTGGAATAAACGACGGGAAAGCGGCCGTTACATTTCTAAATTTATTTCTGTGTTCTGTGCTTTACAGTTTATTACAAAAATTGGGCATGATATTGAATAATTATTCAATTTTTTTTTCAATCATACATTGAGTCAGTCATTTCATTGAATTTTGACATTTCGTTTTTTCTCTAATAAGTATTTCATAATGCATTATCACAAGAATTATGAACATTTGTTTACAAATTCAATACTAAATACTATCTACCATCTCTCAAAAAGTTTTCAAAGAATGAAATATTGACTTTATATTTTATTCGCATGTTGGTAAATGTTTACGTGTCAGACATTGACACAGCAGAACTAATTTAGTTTGAAACATATCTACCTCTGAGTTTTGAACATCAATGTTGATATATTGCTTGTGATAACCAGCTCATTTCACATTTCAGAGCCTCATCATTATTCAGATGGAAAAAATAGTCCTGACATAACTGGATTTTCAGATGATTCCATCGCTGATCCAAATTATAATCCACTATTAGATATGGAAGACGACTGTCGAGCTAACCCAGCATTTACTGGTGAAATATACAAGGTGGCCCAGCGAAAACGAAACGAGGCCGTTATTTCAATTTATCATTCGCAGAACAGAAAATGCTCAGACCGCTCGATTTTTATTGCAAGGGGGACATCTTTTGCACATAATCTCAACTCTTGTCAATTGAATTTCGTAAATTTAAATTTACTGCCAAAACTTGACGCTTCTCACCCTGAACTGACTATGGTATACTGGGGTATTACAACCAAATTGTGACATTTTGAAATATTGAATATTTGAAACTTCATGATCGAAATAAATTAATTTGTATGCATCCATGGCAATAACATAATAAAGTGGAAAAAAAACACATGGGACCTCTTCAGTGTAATTTTGTTTTGATTGGTTGTGCTCGATCAGATGACTTCAAATTAACTAATTTCATTGGATTTCTGGACTGAGAGGAATTTCTGATTATGGTCCTAGTAAGTACTTACATTAAAAAAAAAAGATGATCCGGTAACTCGATAGTTCAACTTTTTTGGAGCGAGCTCTTGGACCATAAGGTTCATTAATAAATTTGTGAAAAAGAAACTGAGAATACTTTCATTATTTTATAATTTGCAAGCGTAAAATCGTATACTACCCGTCGTTTGGAACAATATATGAGAATTTTAGATGCGTTTTTCTGATGTATCAAAAAACTGACTTTGAATTATTTCTCATTATAGATGAACAGGATAAAATTTCACCAAACAAAAAGGAGTCATTCTTAGATGAAACATGTACTATTACACAATAATAAATACTGATGAACGTGAAACAGGCTTAACTTTAAAAAAATTATTGCATGACCTTCAAAATGTGGTATCACTGCACCCTATTCCCATTAAAGTTTTGAGGATAAGACCCAATCCCTCCGAGAGCTTTGAAGAAACAAAGTTGAGAATATGTGTGAAAGATGTCCCCCTTTAGTTTTCGCTGGACCAACCTCTATGTATATATTTTGAAATCAAATACATGGAAAAGGTGTAGAATACGGTGTCCTCACCGATTTTGACGAAATTTTCAGGGAAGGTTAAAAACGCCATAAAATGATTATTGACATTGAAAATTTTCCGCGGAAACGATGGAAAAGTGTTTTTTTTTAATAAAATACACTTTCGAGGTTAGAAACACCTAGAATAAAATTGATGAATATAACATAATTTTGGGCGTTTACTTACGTGATTTGGCGATATGACTCATCTAAAAATACTACTGTACAGTTTTTCTGCAAAAATATATAGCTTGGGTGTCTCAGTATTGGATATTTTTCATTTTGAAAATTGCTAAAATATCCGTAAATGAAGAATTTCCTTAGCTGACATTTCGCTGTCAAGTGTCAAAAATTGATGTTTAGAATATATGCAATGTTGTCACATTGCAAATTGATAACTTGGATTATAAGATATTTAAAAAATTGATATCGAATTCATTTTGTACCTACTTTAAAAAATGGTTTTTCATTCAAATATATTTTATTACCGAACCTAACCTAATGTAAACGAACCTAACTAACCGAATGTAACCGAACCTAACTAACCTAATGTAAACGAAACTAACTAACCTAATGTAACCGAACCTAACTAACCTAATGTAACCTATTGTAACCTCGGGCATCGGAAGCGTTTTCGGTCGCCCACTAGCGGGGGTCCGTTGAAACGAATGTTAGCCAAATTATATATCTTCTGAATTAACTAGTTTTGTTTTCAGATCGGATGGATGGAGATGGAATTGTAATAATATGTTTTCTGCTCGTAAACAGAAAAAGACAAAATGCTCTTTGAGACAACTTCCAACAAAATCGGCCCTTTTTAGGGCCACCAAATAATCTAAAATGAATTCGATATCAATTTCTTAAATATCTTATAATCCAAGTTATCAATTTGCAATGTGACAACATTGCATATATTCTAAACATCAATTTTTGACACTTGACAGCTAAGGAAATTCTTCATTTACGGATATTTTAGCAATTTTCAAAATGAAAAATATCCAATACTGAGACACCCAAGCTATATATTTTTGCAGAAAAACTGTACAGTAGTATTTTTAGATGAGTCATCGCCAAATCACGTAAGTAAACGCCCAAAATTATGTTATATTCATCAATTTTATTCTAGGTGTTTCTAACCTCGAAAGTGTATTTTATTAAAAAAAAACCACTTTTCCATCGTTTCCGCGGAAAATTTTCAATGTCAATAATCATTTTATGGCGTTTTTAACCTTCCCTGAAAATTTCGTCAAAATCGGTGAGGACACCGTATTCTACACCTTTACCCAAATACATTGTTTCATTCTGAATTCATACATTTGTCAACGACATTTGATATTTCAGAGATGGAAATGCATGTTTCTCGTTTACCAATTACAGATAGGGATTATCAGTCTCATCTAACTGGACGTACCGACGATTCAATTGAAAATATTAATACTTATCCAGCACAAGTAGATGATATCCAAACGGTACCTGGTAAATTTTCATTTTATTAAATACAGGTTTACAAAATCATCAATAAAAATTATTTTTGCTTTTCTGTGTACTACACTTATTTATATCAAAATTGAGGGAAAAAATAAAACAATAAATCTCGGTTAGAAATACAGGGTTTATTCAATTAGGCATTCCAGATACTTCTTACCATCTTGTTAAATGACGTTTTGAACCAATACGGAGGCATCTGCCCCCCACAAAGTTCCATTTTTTTTTCACTAAGAGTGTGGTTTCCGTGGTAAATCTGATGCAGACATCACGTGATCTTGAATGCTTAATTGGGCTGTTTCTAGGCATCTTAATTAATAGGCATCTGAAGTTGTGACATTTCATGTCTATTATAATATCACTTAAAAATTTGATATATCCTCAGTTTAATTGAAAAGATATCGAGAAAAAAATGTCGTTAACCTTCTCTCTTTTCTTCAGATCAAGAAAATACCCTTCTCAGGAAAATACAGACGTATTGCCCTCCGGAGAATTCAAGAAGTTTGAAAATAAATAGAATATCAGAATCTAAAACAAAGGTTAAAAAATATTTCTGTCTTTATTGCAAGAAGTTGTTCTCTAAATTGGTTCTACACCTAGAGAGGAAACATCCTGGAGAACCAGATGTCCAAAAATTTTCAATGTTACCAAAAGGTTGTGAAGAAAGGAGAAAAATAATAGATGTTCTTAGGAAGAACGGAACATTTCAATTCAATACTGATGAAAATTTCAACACAGGAGATATGATCGTTTCTAGAAGGCCCATGAAAAATGTGTTAAAAAATGATCGGGATTATAAAACTTGCCCTTCTTGCAAAGGAATGTATTCAAAGAATTCCATTCGGAAACATTACCCAAAATGTGTGCCCAATTGGAGAAAAGGTGACAGATTTGTAACAGTCATGTCGAAAAGAGTACGTTCTGATATCCACAAGAATGCAAGCTCTGTATTACGCGATTTTGTTTTTCCGGTACTTAGGGAAGATGAAGTAACACGAATATTAAAGTACGATCAGTTGGTGATTGCATATGGCAACTCCTTATGTGTAAAATATAGACTGCCTCACCTGCATAAAATGATTCGTTCAAAGTTGCGATTAATTGGCCGGTTTCTTATTCAAATGAAAATAGTTGATCCTCAAATTATCGACTTTGCTTCCATATATTATCCAAATAAATTTGATAAGGTGATAGAAGCTGTCAATAAAACAGCGAAATTAAATGATTCTCTACAAGAGTACAAATCTCCTGCAACAGCATCGGATTTGGGTACCACATTAAAAAAGTGTGGGAAATTGCTTGTTACAATATGTATTAAGGAAAGGGATAACACACGGAAAAATTTGGTAGAAGATTTTTTGAAAATTCTTGATGAAGATTTCCCTGCAATTATTAACAAAACAGTAATGGAAAATCAGCTTGTATATAAACGAAACAAACCGATTAAATTACCAACTGTTGATGATGTAAACTTATTCAACGAGTATTTGAACCTCAAATGTGAAAAATATTATAATGAACTCTTGGATCATTTCGATTTGGCAACGTGGAAAGAATTGGCGTCCTACACGTTGATTTCTTTACAAACTTTCAACAGGAGACGTGCAGGTGAACTAGAAAGAGCTACCATAGAAGACTATAAAAATCGTCACACATCAGTTGAAAATGATGATCCTGCATTTTATCAGTCTTTGCCTGAAGATTATCGAGTGAATGCTGAAAGATATTCCAGATTTGAAATAAGAGGGAAGAAGGCTCGAGGTGTGCCAGTTTTGCTTTCAAAGAGATTATTGGCATGTGTTGAGTTAATCCTAAAAAATAGGGAAAAAGCTGGTGTACTACCTTCCAATCCATACATATTTGGAATTCCCGGTGAATCATTTGTACCTGTGCATCTCAAAGCTTGTGATTTGATGAGGAAGTTTGCTGAAGAGTCTGGAATTAAAAATCATCATCTTATAAGGGGAACTCAGTTGCGAAAACAGTTGGCCACCCAGTCATCAGTACTAAACTTGGATGAAAATGAAGTGAGCGATCTAGCAAACTTTCTTGGACATGCTGATAAGATACACAGAGATCATTACAGAATGCCGGTAGCTAGCAGGGAAATTGGAAGAGTTTCCAGACTATTGGAAATGGGATTCCAAAGTAATGCACCCTCAGTTGCCTGCAACGAAAATATCGAATACACTGGTAAGTTTTCTTGCTTCTCTGATTCCTCTTTCTTTCTCACCAAAAACTTTTTTCTTCAGAACAAAGTGTAACTACCTCTGAACAAATGGAATGTAGTTTGGAAGGACATAAGAACAGTCATGTTGGTACTCCAACCCATCCTAAAAAAGATTCTTGGAGTGAATTGAATTCGTCCACAACTGTTTATGGAAAGAAACGATGTGGTAAGATGAATGACATATTGCATAGGATTGGTATTATTTTGGTTTTTGGTTTGAAATGTGTAATTATATCTATGCAGAAATATAATTGAGCATATTTGAGGATAACTATGTTAATGTCATAATTGAATAACTCTGAAGATTTGTCTGGATTTTCCTCATGCTAGAAAATATTTATATTGAATTATCTTTCAATTGCCACTTATTTTTGCTCATTACATCATTATTGTACATACATAAGAGTTTGCTTGAATGTGGTTAACAATGTTCCTTGCTGAATGGTAGGGGTTCAGACTTCCATTGTTTATTTTTTTCAACTCTGTTGAAATAACTGAGAAGGAAATGATAAAAAAAATATAAATTACAAATCAAATAATGTAATTAAATCCAGACGAAAGGGTGAAATGGATTTTTGGTCCAAAATATAGGTTTAATTGATCAAAGAATTGGATGTTGTCAAAAAATTGAGATCAATCGTATTTCTTTGAAAAATTCTACAAAATTATAATTAATGGTATAACCACGGAAAATGCAAGAATGAGAAATGAAAAGAAAAAAAAAATTAAAAAAAAATTCTGCCGAGGTCAGGAATTGAACCTGGACGTAACTTTCCACTGCCGGCGCCTTTGACCACTCAGACATGAGAGTCCATATAATTTAATTGAAAATAAAAACATATGTGTTCCATTTGTCAAATGAAAAATATAATCCTCTCGATTGAATTTTTTTCTTGTCTAAGACATCTGTGGATGGTCGCTGATAATTCTTCTATATCACTGCTATAAGACATTTTCATACGATTATCGAAAATTGACTAAATTCTTCAAAAATTCGATACCTACTGATTTCGACTTGACAAACGTCAAAATGCAAAGCATGCACCTCATTCTTGATTGAAGAATAATGGGTTTCTATTGGTTGAAAATCAGTATCGTAATGAAAAATCTATATCGTAATGGATTTCATTATAAAACGGGTTGTGGGCATATAAGTGTATCATTAGAGTACGGGTGTAGATAAAGGAATAAATTAGATAATATTGTGATAAGAAAATTGAAATATGAAATATTAGTCAATGTAAATAAAAATAAATTGTATAAATGTATATTGAAACCAAGTTTCAAGTTGAGTGTACTCCCGACGTTTCGATTGCTGGTATCTGCAATCGTCTTCGGGTGATGACTGACAAGATTTCAAGGTATGTTCGGTTTTTGACAACATTCACTTTTTGATTGTATGGTCGAGTTCATTCGTTAAGGTAATGGCTATCCATATATATACATTTTCCATGGCAAAGTTTAGTGTTTGAGATATTTGATGTTGAATATTATGGATGTTTGGTCAGGTTAGTAATTTGATGTTTTTTGGAAATCTTCAATATCAGTGATATACCTAGAGGGTGTTATATGTAAAATCAAATTTAGTATCATGAATTATAATTATACATTTTTGATTTCATTTGTTTATTCTGATATCACCAAAAGATAATACAGAAAAAATAATAACCATTTGAATACTGTCTTCCTAATTTCAATAAGGGTAGGTAGAGATCAAAATGTACATGTTTGTTCAGCTATTATCGTCAACGCACATCACACAATTGTTCTCATTCATCTTCAATCTACAGTATCGCCATATGGTCATGTTGAAAGAAGGTCCTGGTCTACTCCTGAAAAAGAAAGTGCTCTACACTTGTTTCGTTGTAACATTGAAACTGGCGATCTGCCTTCATTACCAGAATGTGTCATGGCAATTAAATCATATCCAAATCTGCAGAATAGATCGCCTGCACAACTGAAAGCATGGGTTCATAATGAAATTAAGAGAAAATCTAACAAAGGAAGTAAAAATCAACGAGGTATTGAATATATGTATATATAAATATGCAGTGTCATCCCTAAAGTATGTATGCACCATATATCATATGGGAAACTTGGTGTTTTTCGAAAAAAGTTATTTTGTTAGAAAGTTGTGCTTTCTCTGAAACCAAACATGCACCAAATATAGTAAAACACACAAAATATACGAGAAGCCTTTGAAAATTTGGTATTGAGACGTGAAGTAACCCTCTATTTTGAAAAATCTTACAATTTTTTTTTAATGTTTGGCATCAAAAAATAGATCTTAGTAAAGTTTTATTTCTTTGATATAATTAAAAAAATTGAGTCCCATTTGGTTCATACTTTGGGGATAACACTATTTGACTATCAGGGGCTTATGATTTTTTTTTAGTTTTCTGGAACAGTGCAGAGAAGGAGATCATGAATCAGGAATTCAAACAATATTTGGATGATGGAATTTTACCTAGCCTCGTCAAATGTGCTGATGTCAGAAATAAGCATCCAATCCTACAGCATCGAAATACTGCTACTATAAAAGCATGGATCTACAATGCAATGAGAAAAAAAAAAATTTGCAATTAGAATGGTATCACATAATTTCTTGGGAACATTCATTGTCATTTTCTCAAGGAGCAATTTGTAGAAGAACCATTATCTATTTGATTGACAAAAAAAATTTAAAAACAATGTTTTTATCACTTCCCACCACTAGTTCTAGATTGTATCATTACAAATTACAAGCTGTTAACAGGAAAGGTATATTGTGTTTTTCTTAATTCCATAAACTACTATAGTTATTAAATATATATTATTCGAATTATGTCTTGGAACAATTCATCTGCAACTTCCGTCGTTTGGGGAAGTAGTCCCTTGAAACAATCATTTCTATTTGAGAAATGGCAATTATAATAAAAAAAAATTGGGAAAGTTTTTCAATATTGGCTGTCTTTATGGCTATACTAGGTTTTCATTGAAATGAAATAAAGGTGATACAGAAGGTAACTAAAATTGTATCCTTAAAAAAATTGATTTTTCTTGTCAAAATAGGGACGTGATTATGTCAATGTAATTTTTGCTCTTTATATTGTACAACTGATCACCTAACTGCAATAGTTGTTTGAAAGAAATATTATCTCTTCAATTCACATTTATTTATTTCATTCAATTCTGCCCTAACTGATATTTTCAATTGAAAAGATAAGGTGAAGACAAAGAGAATTTGATTAAAATACATAACGAAAAAATACTTTTTCCCAGTGTTTATAAAAAATTTAGTGACATTCCAAATATGTATTCAAGCAACTGTATGTTGCCATCTCTTGGAGAAGTGAGCTGATTTTTCTCGTTTTCTAATTATATTATTATAAATAATGAAATTGATAGAAATTAATAACAGCCTATCCAATGCCAAACCAAAGGAGTGCCGTTGAATGACAGTTTCGTCCCTCGTTGCTAGTCAAATTGTTATGTTAAGTTTTCTTTTGAGTAAGAAGTATACTTGTCACTTTAAACTGAAATTATATATTTTAATGATATAAATATACAACTCAACAAAAGACACCCATATAAAGCTCAGCTTAGTATTCTTTTGATCCCATCAAAATATTTCAGGCAGTTATGAGTGTTCATCATTATCAAACTCAAAATTACCTGGATGGACCCAGTTCACTTGTGTTCATATAAAAAATGGTCTGATGATCTCTTGAACACAATGTTCAATGAAGGGAATTTTGATTCACACAGGAGTGCACTTTGCAGGTTAACTATTCTGAAGATGTATTGTGGGTGGGGATTCATCAGAAAACGACTACTTTCACGACTAATACCTCGAAGAACATTGGATTTTATCTGATGATTCCTCAAGCAGGGCTCACACGTTTTTCTGTGCTATTGCACATAGTTCTAGACTGTGACAGTCCAATACAACTCGGTGCCCAGTGCTTTCTTCAATATCACACCAGCCAATCGAATCGCAGGGACAACTGTCAAGATTTTTTACGCGCCCTCTAGCTTTAACGCGAATGGACTATTCTACCAAGCACGATATATTAGGCATTCCATACTTGTCAAAAATATGAAATGAACGAATACGGCATTTGCCCCCCAAAACCTTTCCTTTGTTTTTTTTTTCGAAAGAGCGTGATTTTCATGATAAAACTGGTGTTTGCCAAGTTAATAATTACATACAAACGAGTGCGCTGAGTAAGCGCGCCTGGGACATCCCGCACTCGCTTCCGTTATTGCTTTGCCAGTGATATGTCGACTCTAGTAATAGAAGATAATTTATTCACATCTAAAATATCAAAGAATAACATAGGTGAAACTAAAGGTACTTCAGTCCCAGATAACACAGGTACATCTTATTGATATCCATTATGGATATTGTGGATGTCCATAAGATGTGACCTCTTTGTATATGTCTTATGGATATCCATCATGGATATTCAAGATATCCACTAAGGATATGCACAAGCAGAGATATCGTATGTTATCCTATATGTTTTTAGGATATACGTCAAAGGGCGAAGGATGCATAATGTATGACGCAAGATATGATAAGGACATCTTATGGATATTTATGGTGGACATCCATAAAATGTACAACCCAGGATTTATAGGTGGAAATTGAATGTTAAGGCATATTGAAAACATATTTAATTAAAAATTTCAAAAACAAAAATTGAAATGAGTATATATCATCATGATTCAGTGTGTCCCATAATTTTCCTAAAACATTTTTTTTGCACGCTTCAACCGGTTTCTATCATCTGATAAAACGTTCTTGTATACAGCAACTGAAATAAAAAATCTCAACAATCATCAGAAAATATGTTACTGGCCAAAGAAAATACGCAAAATGGAATTAACAACATTTTATTGTCTACAAACAAACATCAATAGTTCAAATAAAAATATATAGGGAGTGTGAAAAAAACTTTTTGGTCAGCCAGTAATAAACGTCACCACAGGCAACTGAGCCTGAAAGGTTGACATTCGTCAACTGGTTAAGGAAAGAAAAAAATTAAAACCGTTTTTTTTAAATTTTGAATTGACACATTAATCAGTATATTTTCTGTATAATAATGCAAAAAGGATATGAACATATTACATACACAATATAGTAGAGGCCAGATTCTATTTCAAGAATTTGATTGTCTAGTAGCTTAAACTGTGGCTGTACCATGCGCTGTACATAAATATAAGTATGTTCTAATAAATTCGATAATCGAAGCTGTGAAATTGAATCTGGCCTCTCAACAATGGAATTACTTTTGAATTCACTCAAACCACTGATGCCGTATGTCATTTCACAGATCGAGTCTCCATGTACAAGTCAAAAGATTTCATATTCATTAGTGTTCTGCGTCATCACTCTCATCTGATCAATAAAAAATGGCTATACTTTTAACATGCAAACTATATGGTAGATTTTTGAAATCGGCAAATTATTCGTTCATTTCGGAATCGAAGAGTGTTAGAAAATTACTCACAACCTCTCCTGATAATCCGCAATACGTTAATTACCCGGAAAACGGCAACCCTGGATGTAAGATGCCTGAAAACCCTGGTGTGTTTACTTATACCTGCAGAAGTTTGGGATAAAAGTGGCGAAATCTGGATTGCTTGATTTTTGGTGGATAATTGAGTTTTTGGAGGTTTCCGTACAATATGTACAGATGTCGCCAACACGCTCTTGTCAGTCTTGTCTGAAGCTAAATTTGCACTAAGTGAAAATGTGCAGTTGGGTTTTTCCACTTTTATTTGATTGGCTAGTGAGAAGAGATCGCAACCTAAAGGATAATGGGTGGACAATGAGGTACCAGTAACAACGTTTCGATATTTAAAAGCAATGAAATCAACAAATAAACGATAAAAACATCGTACACATCAAAATTTCAAAGTGACATGACAATATGACAATTAACTTGACACTTGTCATCAAATTTAAAAAGCGTCGATTGTTTTTTTCGCCACAAAAATCTAAACAAAATCTAATCAGTTGAATCACCAGGATTTCTAGGCATCTTACCTGGATGAAATGGACCAATCCGGCGGCATTTGCCCAGCGCTGCCAGATCAAGAAAGTTCAATTATCGTACCAATCGATCAAAATTATCGTACTTTTCATTTTTCATGGTACCATAATGAAAATGACACTGTTCATTCAAATATCTTGTATTTCATTTGAAAACTATCAGATCACGCATAAAAAATATGTCTCAATATAGAAAAAACTCAGCAGCTAACATTTTGAAAAAAATGACTGAAAAAGGGGCATAAAATGAATAAAATTTTTGAAGATAGCTACTTTGGCCATGTTCCATTTCCAAATTTTACCATTATCCGTTTCGTTGTACTAGTTACCACTTTTACTTGAGTTGTTGAGTTACCAGATTGATTAACCAGATAGGGAAACGGAACAGGGCCTCTTATGGGTAGTTGCACCATATGCCATTCAACGGAGCTTTAATATTAAACCTCCGTTGAATACCCTGGTGCAACTACCCATACCTTCACTGGGAGTTAGTTAAGGTGAGTTTAAACAGAAAATAAAATAAGGAACAAAATAAGAAAGTTAAACACATAGATCTTTATGAAAACGTTCATAGAAGAAATAATATAAAATAAGAATAACAACAAAAGATGCCATCTTTCACTATTTCGTTTTATTTTGATTGGAAAACTGATAATGCGCATGACCGAAATATTTTCTGTTCTTAACGTTTCATGTTTCAAATTATTCTCCTTATCTTACAATAACAACCTAAAAATATCATTTCCTGATAATCTTTGTTATATGTAAAGGAATCAAGATTCAAAATATCAACAATTAGGAGGTAAGGTACTAAAGTTACTGTAGCAACTGTCAAAACGAAAATGTGATATTCACAGAACACAAAAGACATTGTCAAAATAGCTGCAACCTGATTGGTTCATTCTTATTTTATTTCAGTCATGTGTATAAACACATGTTTTCTGTCCTTATTCTTAAATTATTTTAACAGTTCCTAATGTTATTCTTATCTTATCTTGTTTGCTGTTCAAACTCTCCTTTAGGTTGGTTTCTTTCATAGGTCGGGTGCTCACGATTGATTTATTTCACTGGATTGGACAGTGAACTACTTGACAAGAAACACTTGTACTTGTTTGTTGATATGACTGAACGACTGCAGAATCAGAATGCCGACATTGCTGGTAGACGTAAATATTCTTTGATTATGCCATTAGGCATTCCAGATCACGTGATGTCTGGGTGGCAAACACTAGTTTTCACCAATGAAATCTCTCTTTTGAACGAAATAAACGAAAGTTCCTGGGGGGCACATGCTGTCGCACTGGTTCATGTTCAGTTCGTCATTTCAAGATGTTGACAAGTATCTGGAATGCCTGATTGCCAATTGCCATCAAACAGTACACTGCGGTAGTCTTTGATTGCCATTTTGCAGAGGCAGAACTCTCTCTCTCTCTCTCTCGGTTGTTTATGGACCTCACTTTCTTTCCAGGAGAATGCTGTTAGAGCTTCTTTCACGGTTGTTGTGACTTGCATGACAGAAGACTACATCCAATATTATTTCGACTTCTTTTATCGGGAGAGGCACATTTTTCGATAACATGCAAATATTTTCATACGTACGGAATGATAGAGCGTTTTAAAATTGATGTGTTGAAGTGCGACATTAATATCAAAATATAGGGAGCATGTCGTTGCACCCACAATTCCTAACACCCACAGTCACAGAACACTTTTCCGAACATACCCGAATGATTCAACATTTGCAAAATTCTTCCATTTTGTCGATAAACCCACAATGAATGTGTTAGATTAGCAGGTTAGTTTTGGTTGAATTGAGCTGATAAAAAATTGCAGAATATTCGGTGAATTATGAAACAGGCATCATTCGGGTATGTTCGGAAAAGTGTTCTGTGACTGTGGGTGTAACGAAATCTGGGGGTTACGCAGCGCACCCAAAATATATCGGGCCACCCTTCGTACATTCGGATTTAGATGGCGACTTTGTAAACTCTGTAGTTTCGGATATCCAGAACGAAATTTATTTTTTTATCTTATGGATGTATTCAGGACATTTGCTGCAGACATACTAGGTACATCTAAAAAGGAATATCTCATAAATATACATTTTATGTCTACGGATGTCCCGCCTTAAATGGGACATGAAATGGACATTCATAAGATATCCTGTATTAACAGGGGTGTAATCAACTGAATGTATGACGAACAGTTATGCTTGATTTGGTGCTCGAATTCCACATATCAGCGCGACACATTAAATTGTTAATATTCTCAAGACATCCCAAATAGAATGTCCACTTGATATCTCTATTGTTACTCATTACATCTGCCGGATTTCGCAGTGATGTAATCAAATGAAATTACAGGTGTGACCTCATTAATTATTACATCTCGGAAAAGTCAATGTCACAGATGTGTTTGCTGGGTATCTACAGCTTATAAATCTCATCTTGGCACGGAAATAATGCCGTCCCAGCCAACACATCTGTGAAATGACATCCCTGCGATGTCACTATCAAGTAACACTGACACATTAGTTTTGCTAAGTCGCTGCGATTTACTTATTTGGGATGTGACTACTGAGATATTGGCATGATTTGATATCTGTGACATCCAGTAGATATCGCTCCATGATGTCCAGTAGAGGTTATTCCAGTAATATGTAATGCTTTGTATTTGTTTATGAATGCTAGATTGAAGTCAAAAAAGAAGTTTTTTGAGGAATTGCATCCGGGTTTCATTTCCAATTATTTTCATAAAAATTTGTATATGATTAGAATACGAAGGCTTGAATTCATTTATAGTCCGGGAGGTACCGTCACTTTGAAACAGAGGTCATTTTACGCACGTTGTATTTTTCACCATTGTCAATTCCCATTTAGTTCTCACTCCAAGAGTGGTGGGGTGAGTCGTAGGAGGTTGCGGAACATTTAGTAAAATTCTTACCGAAAAATTATTTTACGCACGCTCAATTTGGGCTCAATGTGGCCATCATTAATAATATAAGATGTGATACACAAATAGTCGTCAGACGCTGATCTCTGGGTGGAAAGTTTGTCAGTTACTGTAACAACATTATTTAAAAAAAATTCCACCTAGTTCGCATTCTTAAATTCCGTGTACTAATAGTTCATAGATTGCAGAATGAAAAAATAATCGTCAGACGTCATGAAAATGTTGGAAAACCTGTCAGTCGTGTCATTTATGGCGGATCGCAGTGTTCGAAATAATTGAGCCCGCGGAAAATTTTGCGGTTCAGCTGACGAACTTTCCACCACTTTCTCGCTTTCTGACGATTATATTCTTTTTCTATAGTATATACAGTGATAATTATCGCTGGCAAAAAAATCAAGATGCGTACTATGACCATAATAGTATTTGTATCAAATAACAGAAGAAATTTACTTATTTATTCAGAATGAGAAAAAAACCGTTGTTTTTGAAAGTGATAGTATTAACCAGAAAATAATAGAGCTGCTTGAATTGAAGAATCATCTGATGCATCGGCGGCATTTGAATGTTCTATTATGACGTCCATGAACGGTTTTCTTACATTATAAAAAGATTATTTATTGGCATTCTGTATTCACACAGGTTTGAGCAATTTTTTTCAACATTTCAATGTTCAAGAATGCATTCTTTTCAGAACAATCAGAAAAAAAGCATTTTCAACAGGACAACGAAGAAAATTTTCCGGATGATATATATTTTTTCTTGCTCCATATAAATTTTTTTTTCATATCATGTATATAAAAAGATGCAGCGCGCTCAATCACTTCTGATGCTGCGATCCGTCATAAATTACACTACTGACGGGTTTTTTACCATTTTCATTGAAAATGCGAACTTCCACTTTTTTTTATTTTGCAACTAGTGACTGACGACTTTTCCACTCTGAGATTGGGGTCTGACGACTTTTCATATCACGTATATATTCAATGATTTCCTAACAGAAATTCAGCATGCGTCAAATCACTTTTTGGTGAGATTATTCCACAGGTTCCGCAACCTGCTGCGACCTCGCCTCCCGCGGTTGTGCGATCTGACGCTCGATTAAGTATTCAGTGGTATACTCATAACTCCACCGACTTGATTTCAGCATGCATGAAATGACTAGTAAAAAAGTGACGGTACCTCCCGGACTATTAGGAACGCCTAACAATGGTTGTCAAATATACGGACATTCGGAGTATGGACAGGGAAAATTAAGTAGTTCTTTTTTGAGGAATTTTGCAAATTTGTGTTGGTACGTTCAGTAGATATTTTATCAATTTTTACAACAATGTTTCCTTTGGGTTCAGAATCATCTCTCGAACTCTAGCACTTTTTTGTTGTACCTTTTTTTCTTCATTCCCACATTTTATGGCTAAGTTTTCCAGTGACTTAATTATATTATGGCAAAAGAGGACATCGCACATCTTGTCACATACACGTCGCAAAACTCATCGCAATTTTGTCACAAAACTTGTCGCAATTGTGCCACAGGCGATGTCGCCTGAATGTGACATCGCGACTTGTGAGCGACGCGAATGCAAGTTCCCTGCGACTAATTTTGAGACTTTACACATCGTAGGGCCGTATCTGCGATGTAACTGTGTTGATTGGGGTATTGCGCCGAGAGTGACAAGCAAACACGCATTCATTCAAAACAATCAAAACCTACACGAAGTGTCGTCGTAGATATATACACTCTTTGATTTACGCTAACACCTCTACGGCTTGTTTATTTTCTGGATTTATTTGTATATAACGGAAACTTGAAAATTAATTTCCACTCACTGACCTCCAATTTTGCAGACGTGTATAAGTCCAATGAAGTATCACCTAAGTGTTGAAACAAATGTCTCGTGAAATATTGTTTCATGAAATTTTTAACAATATTTCGCGTAATTGGATAGTGTTTCCACTGTGAACCATGACAGTTTTAACTCATGACACAAAAATTTCATGATAAACTTTCATCGTGGATGCTCACCTTTAGAGCACAAGACGGATTCTAAACATTGAGCGTTTAGTAATTTTTTCCTTATCAGAATAATCTGAAATTCGATATATATATTTCACTCTAATGCGTATTAGCTGATAAAATTATGAGTAAAAAGGACAATCTTTTATTCAAATAGAAAAAAATTGATTTATATATGTGAATCACGTTATTCTGGGAATTACAGATTCGAAAGCTCGTTGCACAAGAAAACCTATTTTTTTGATGGTCGAACTGAAAATATTGCGCAGCACACTTGAAACTGTGACAGAATACCTAGGTCACACATCTGAAAAAACTATCATTTTTTATTTTTAGTGCATTCGAATTAAACTTATATTCAAAAATATTTTTATAATGATTGTAAGTGAGGAGATCAGACATTTTGAGTTATCTTATTTCACCAGAAGATAGTATTTTCTAATCCTAAAATCCTCCATTTACCATTTATGCAAAAAGTATCTCCATAAATTACAAAACTCTTTCACCATTCTCAATTTATGAATTTTGACAAAAATCATAATTGTCGATTCCAAAAATCCCCACACACCCATTTCGAATAGAATTTGATCATGATATGTGACAAAATTTGTCCGCCAGTCCGTGGTTCTCGGTAGTGTTGAAGTAAAGCACTATCATTCGGAAGACGATTCAATTCTCCGCCAGGCTTACGTGCTGGAATTCACACGTTAAAAGGTAGGCCTCGTTATAATCCATTGCTCGCAAAAGTTTCGACTTCTGAAGGTTGACGTTTGTCAGCTGTTCAACAAAAAAAAAACAATGTTTTTCAACCAACCACATATGAATTTTTGACAAAATATTCATCTCCGACTTTGAAAACGTCAACACTCGAAATTTTAATGGAAGTGGAGGATAATTATCACAAAACAGTTATAATACCCGATTCTTAAACTCAAATTTGAATGAAATCGCACCATAATTACAAAACTCGTTCGCCATCTTGGGGTCGCCATTTTATTTTTTTCTCGTATCGAATATTTCATAATGCACTCATTATGAACACCTGTGAAATTTCAAGTTAATCGGAAGACTAGAATTGGGTCGAAATTCATCTGAAAATTTTTAACCGGAAAGATACATGAACGTAGCAAGTTCAGTAAAAGTTTATATAGGTAATGAATAGGTATATTATTAATAAGCTATCAGTCGTACTATCTGCCACTCATAGCGCCAGAAAGAGAACTTTCACCTCCGCTGCTGAAGGCATTTCAAATCCGTCTGAAATGTCAAACTTAAATGGCGTGAAATGAGTTGAGGGTTAACTTTTTTTACCATTGAAAAAAAACATTCATTTCGAGAGTGTAGTTTTGCATCGGATGTGTCTACTTTCTGCTGTATCATGTATACAGTATGAACTCATTTGGCATGATAGGTAAAAGCATAACAATCAATTATTCACCGCCAAATATCAATATTTTTTCATTATTCAATATTCCTCGAAGTGACCTCAACGTATCCTTTATATAATTCCCCAAACTAACCCTTCTGTATTTGGGTAGTTACCCAAACTTCGCGCTTCGTGAAACTCCCCAAAATGACCTGAGCACCAACTGTAGTTCCTCGAAGTATACTCTTTGAGACACAGTACATATGTGGCACTTTGGGGAGTTCCTCAAAATGACCACATGTTCCTCAAAGTGACCAATTTGTTCCCATTTTATTCCCAGAAGTGAACGCTACGTATATATATATATATATATATATATATATATATATATATATACAGTGTGTCACAGACTAATGGTACACCCCCGTTTTCTCCTTTGTTTTTCTAGCTATATTTTTGAGATTCGGAACATCGAATGAGCTCACTGAACAGCATTTCTCGACATATCTGAAAGAAAAAAACAACTTCCAATTTTTCCGGAAATGACATCAACTTTCGATTCATGAATGGGACACCCTGTATATTATTACATGATCGGCTAGAGATGATCATGAGGAATCCAACGATACCAGGTTTGATGATGTTATCTCCAATGACTGCGGAGATATCGCCATTTACATTATCCATAAGCTCAACGAGTAGGAGAGAGAATTGGATTGACCCGCCAGTCAATAGGTCCTTCAAACTCACCGATAACCACAATAGATCCAATGAAATGGAAAAGCCCAAATCCGCACTTACCCAGAACGATTTTTCCGATTCCCAAATCCACAAGTCTATTAAACTCCAGCAAACCCGAGATCTTCACCCTAGACCCCCGAAGGACGAACCTGAACGACAAAAAGCTTTCCTTCCATATATTCATGGTGTTACTGATAAAATAAGTCGAATTCTGACACGACATGACATCAAAACCATTTTCACAGCTAACAACCAAATATCCACCTACCTTCGAACACCCAAAGACACAATCCCCAATGAAACCCAAGGAATATATGAAATACCATGCTCTAACTGTCCCAGAACATACATCGGCCAGACCAACCGACGAGTGTCCTGTAGGGCATATGAACACGAACTAGCAGTCCGTAATTCTGACACAAACTCAGCATTATTCCAACATCATCTAGAAACAGGCCACAAAATAGATTTCAAAAACACCAAAACCGTTGCCACAGCCAAAACCCTCCAAACCAGAATTACCCGTGAAGCCATTGAAATCGAAAAACGTCCCAACTGTCTCAATAAACGCGACGATTCTCAAAGACTCCCCAATACCTGGAAACCAGTTTTGGTCCGACATACTTCTATTCACTCCGACTTGGGAACCAATCCGTTCGAACCTCCCATCGACCGTCCGATACCTGATCCTGCCATAACTACTAATGAACCCTTAAATCCCACCAACCTTCTATCCTCGATCTCCAGTGATGATAGCCAGCTAGTGAGACAACTCAGACCTAGACGCAAGGTCACTAAGTCTTGAAAATGGCTCCGAAATGGGAGTCGAAACGTAGACAAGTAAATCTTTCCAGACGCGGATCAACCGGAAGTTCCAGCCAGCACATTTCTGACCGCGGAAGCCTAGCCGATCAAATATATATCAAATATATATATATATATATATATATATATATATATATATTGGCTGAAGGTTGGACTTTTTTTTACAACTTTCAAAATTATCTTTAGGACATTTTTTTGTAACATTTTCCTCATTTGTATGTTAGCTCTTAGCTAAATAAAAGATTCTCTCTCTCTCTTCATTTTTGAAAGCGGTTACTCCTCGAGATGGCTTGAACTTATCACGAAAAATAAAAAATAATCGTACTATATTCGGCATGAATAGTTCATTGATATTCTTTTCAACGACAACTGCAGACTATGGTTTCTTGGCTTTGGTGAATCTCTGTATGACATTATTATTATTATTTTTTATATAAAAGAAACCGCGTCAACCATTATCGGTTATTAGCGGTGGTACAATAACAATAAAAATAATAATTATTGATATAACACTTAATATTTAAACATATTTGACCTATGAACCTATGACCTATGAACTATATGTTATTCTTTATTTCAATTAGTCTCAGAAACTTCTAAAGGTTCTGCATGTTGCGTTTGGTGAGATTGTGCTGAAGGTTGTTTGACTGTCCGGAAAACAGTTGTTCATGGGTGTACCTAGGGCATTCCGCAATGATATATTTTACTACGAGGTTTACCTGACACATTTCTCAGGCTCTTTTTTGGTAAGAAGATGGTGGTGAGTTACTTTGATGTAACGAATGCGTAATCTTGAAAGGGTGATCTGATTTCTTCTGTTGATACAATTGAAGCTATAAGGTGTTATGGCAGGGTTGATTTCTTTCAATTTATCGTTGGTGAGTCGCCATCTGGTTCGCCATATCTCTCTCGTAAATAATTTAATGTCATCTTTGAAGTCGCAGTAGGGTATTTCTTGTATTTTCTCCGCGCTAGATTCAGTAGATGCTTCTCTGGCAGCGGTATTCGCTATCTCGTTGCCAGGAATTCCAATGTGGAAGGGAATCCATGTGCTTTGTAATATTTCTTTCTCATTTTCTAACGCAGCTAGTTTCGATTTTATACGTTGCAGTATCGGGTGCTTTGAATATAATTGAGAGATTCTATGTATAGCACTGAGAGAATCGGGAATATAACTGTTTTTCCACTGCTTGCATATGAAATGGCTTCCGCTATGGCGTATAGTTCTCCTGAATATATTGTGCATGTGGATGGTATAGGCTAAAAGAGAACTTGGCCTAATCGGTAATGACAGCAGCCCCGACGTATTCTCCACCGCTGATTTTTGAAACATCCGTGAATATTTCACAATAATCCATGTACTCAGCCTGGAGTTCGAGGAAAAGTTGTTTTCATACGGTATTGGAGCTTGAGGATTTCGGCTAGAGTGAGTGCTAAGTTGCAGTCAGGGGTTTTTGTGGTCCAGGGTGGTAGTTGAGGGGGCTGGAAAGGGATGTCGTTCAAAAAGCTCATTCCATGTTTGCTGGGGCATCTGAAGTATGGAAATGTTTTGTTGGAATTCTGTGCATGAAGGCCTGCAAGACGATTCGATAAGGTGTTCTCATATATGTTGTGTTCAGTTAGTTGGCGGATATTTTTGCAGCGTAGAACAGACCCAGGTACTATCTTCGGATACCTTAGGCTGGATTCAGACAGATCCGAAATCCGATCGTACGACGATTCGATAGCTTCCTGATTGGTCATTATTTTAATTTAAACCAATCAGAAAGCTATCGGATCGTCGTACGATCTGATTTCGGATCTGTCTGAATCCAGCCTTATTGTTTTTTTAATTCGGTGAGAGTCGAAATAACTTATATTATTTATTTAAATGTGAATTTCGGATTCTAGTAATACACAAGGACTTCGTGTCGACCTTTATTCTCGTGGATAATATATCCCGAGGGTCACTGACAGAATTGGAAAACTCTTGGGGAAATATATAACATTAAAACGGTTTTCAAGCCGACCAAGAAGATCCAACAAAGCCTCAGGTCAGCTAAAGACAAAAGAAACCCACTGTCAGCAGCAGGGGTTTATCGCATACCGTGCACCTGTGGGAAGGTTTACATCGGTACCACGAAAATATCCATCCCATCTTTGTTACAAACTGAGCCACGTTTGAATCCATTGTTATGCTTGTCGATGTTTGAGAACTGCGATATTGCCGATGTATTTTGTCCAAGTATCACCACAGCTGTTTTTCGTTCATTATTGATAGATTAATCAATATAATTTTCAGCAACAGCGTTTGTATATCAGCTCGAGCATCTGACAGTAACGTTGCTGACGATCTGCGCAATGCATGGCTAGTGTATAATCCAGAATTTTGCAAGCCAAGTAATGTCGCTATTTTTTTGGGATGTTAGAAAATGTGTTGATGCCAACAGGTTGGAATGGTGCATGTTCCGTATCTATATCTAAGGAAAAATCGATTGTTTTCTACATGATTTGGACGCATTTGAATGTATTTTCGGACTAATACAATCAGATTAATTTCAGCAAAATCACCTTATTATTGTAAAAATTCTCTCAATCTTTGTCTTTGGAATGCTTATTTAAAAAAAAACGCAGTCACTAACATCCTCGGAGCGCATATTTAGTACTTCATTTCTTCGGCAACCTCCTGCTATCCCAACTATAAAAATTACTTTCAAGCCTAAATAAATATGATCATCAGCTTCTTTTAGAAATCCACTAAAATCTTCCTTACTAAAAGTTTTTGATTTTTTTGGCCGATATCCTCCCGCATTCCTTTTCAGAAAAGCAATCAAATTTGTAAACTTACTGATATCCACATTTTTATTGACATAGATTGTTGTTCGTAACATAGAATAGTGACTCCACATCGTCGACGGTTTGAATACTTTTGCTTTGTATGAAAAATAAGCAAGGAGAACCCTTTTCCGATATCTTTTTCTCAGTATTTATTTTCTCCACTCCGCACCACTTTTGGAAGTTAGAATAAGCTGTTTCATACGCTGCTTTTGATTTACTTGGCAGCAAATTTGCTACAACGGCTTTGTTGTAATGGTTTTCTCCATAGAAACAAAGAAGGATGGCTTTGATACTATCTAGCGGAAATTGGCCGACGTTAAATGATAACCAAGTAAAATAAATTCAAAATGAAAATGAAACTGCATCACAAAAAATCGTGTATATACTCGATATAAACAAGTGTTCTTCACATTTGGTGCGAAAACACGTTCATTTTGCAACTAGTTATACAAATAGCTAGTTCGAAACAGTTGGTGGATTGATATAGCTCTAAAAAACAATGTCAATGTAAAAATAATACGAAAGATCTATAAATGAAGTAAAATCAAATATTCGCAAACACTCTGTGGATATACTATTATATCATCCATAAGTAGTAAGTATCAGATTTTGAGATTCACAGAAAACTCATGAGAAAATTTACATGTACTGGGTGAACAGATACCCATAGAAAACATTTTTATTCTTACAGATTGGTGATATGAATTCAAGGCTTTCCTTCAATAACGAACACTTTCAAATTTATGTGTATTGTTCCCTATTTGTTGAGAGACATTATTACATTTTACACGGTGCATTTTGGTTTTCAAGTAATCTACCAAGTTCTATGCTGAATATGTTCATCAGATATATTTCGAATTTGAAAACAAAATTCGCTATTCAAAAATCTACATATCAGGTTACACAACTCATCAAGAATGCAAATGCATTCAATAGGAAAAGTGAGCCAAATATGCAATGGCTTTGTTTCTAATCTACAAAATAGCGTGAATGAAATACCAAGAACGATGTTGTCAACTATGTGTCTGGATTACCATTTTAATTTCTATTGTTCCGTTGTTAAAATTTCATGAATTTTGTTGATTTATATTCATTATTGGTTATTTTTCCATCCAAGTAATATTGTGCTTCATTTTTTCCAGTTGCCAATTGATCCATTGTCCTCTAATATTACTGAAAAAACATTTATTGTTCACAGTAGGAAAAATAATGGAATTATATAAATATAAATGGAAATCAAACCTTTCAGATGAAAGTAATGAAATCGGAATACTTCCAAACATCACTATTGTGAATTCACAAGTGGGCAAATAGTAACTGTAGATTGTTCATAGTAGAAAAAAAAAATGGAATTATATAAATATAAATGGAAATCAAACCTTTCAGATGAAAGTAATTAAATCGGAATACTTCAAACATCACTATTGTGAGTTCACAAGTGGGCAAATAGTATATATGTAACTGTAGATAAAAAAAACTAATGTAGCTGGTCCATCGGGGGCTCACTTGGAAAACTTGTCTTGTATACCTCGACGACGTTTTGGTCATGGGAAAGACATTCGAAAAACATCTCCACAACCTGCGAGAAGTCTTTCAACGATTCAGGGACGCCAACCTCAAACTGAATCTTCAGAAATGTTCATTGTTCCAGAAAGAAGTGGATTTCCTAGGTCACACAGTTTCATCAGACGGTATCCGAACAGACCAAAAGAAGATACAGGCGATAAGAGACTGGCCGAGACCAAGAGACAAACATGAAGTTAGGAGTTTCCTAGGTCTCTGCACCTACTACCGTCGTTTCGTAGAAGGATTTGCTGATATTGTGGCACCTCTACATAAGTTGACAGAAGATCGAGTCAAATTCGTCTGGTCCAACGAAACTGAACGAGCATTTGGGAAACTGAAAGTTGCTCTATGTTTCAGTCCCATTTTAAGTTTCCCACGTCAACGAGGCCTGTTTCTTTTGGACACAGATGCCAGTAATAATGGTATTGGAGCCGTACTATCACAAGAGCAAGATGGTCAGGAAAAAGTAATCGAGTTCTACAGCAAAGTACTCACCAAGCCAGAAAGAAGTTATTGCGTAACGAGAAAAGAGCTACTGGCAATAATCAAGGCTGTAGACCACTTCCACAAATATCTGTACGGAAGAGAGTTCCTCATCAGAACAGATCATGCAGCTCTGAAGTGGTTACTCGAAATGAAGACTCCTGAAGGACAAGTAGCAAGGTGGATTGAGAAGTTGAACCAGTATCACTTCAAGATAAAACATCGACCAGGACGATTGCATAACAACGCAGATGCCTTGTCTAGAAGACCTCGTTCGGATACTTGTAAACACTGTGAGCGAATTGAACGTCGCGAAGGAATCAATCATGTGAGATTGATGGGAATTAGCAAGACCAGAACAACTGCCCTCCACCCACAGTCTGATGGCATGGTCGAGAGGTTCAACAGGACTATGGAAGAACATCTTTCCAAAGTAGTAGAAGAGCATCAAAAACCCAAATAGCACAAGTACGTCCAGTGGACGTACTGCATATGTACGGTGAGGATGTATTGTACGTATTTAGGACGTACTTTTGTCTCCGACAGACGTACATAAGACCTCCCTGCGACTTACCGTTTCCGCATAGTCGGTAATCCCAGGTACGTACTTTTCTAGTCCACACAGGACCTGAAATGTACAGAAAGGGGAACTGTTTGGGACATTCCGAAAACGTACATTTTCCATTCTGTATGCGCTATCCCAAGTAGAACAAACATATTTGACCAATATTGGTTCAATATTACGGGAATATTAACCTTATATTGTAGATGATATCAATAGTGGCCACAAAAAAAATTTGAACATTCGGCGATATTAGATCAATATTCGAAAACAACGTAATGATATATAATTTTATATCACTTAATGAATCTAAGTTTTCATATTCGGGATTATTCATTTCTTTTTTACCAAATAGTCAAGTTGGAAATTTTACTCATTCAAGTGTACTAACCATCTAACCGAATACTTACTTGGAAAAAGACCTGGCTGCTGCGGGGCTTGAACTCTCGACCTTTTCTATGGAGATATTATTGTCGACCACTGTTACGCTCTACGGCACGGAGATACTTATTTTTAAGAAGGAGTTGGGTGCTATAGATGTGATGACTTCAAGTTAGTTTTGTTCGAGATAATATTAAAATTTTAGAAAGTTCAGTAACAATGAAAATATATTCGAAAAAAGACTAAAGGATCACTGTCTCATGTGATGGCGGTTTTGGAATATCAAACTTGCTGTGCAAAAAATTCTGTATGTAATTTTCTGGTATTTAAATTCACCACATGTCGATGTTTCAATTTTTCCAAATTTTTTTAGGAATAATTCACCATGAATATTGCATTACCAATATTGATATATGTTTGAATACACTAAGTGATCACTCTCAAAATCCCAATACCCCTGGAACCGAAAGGGACCCAATACGTACGTACTTGGGAGGTCTAAACAGTATGTACATACTAACAGAAATGTAGAAAATGAAAGGAACCCAATCCGTACGTACTTGGGAGGTCCAAACAGTATGTACAAAAAAGTACGTCAACGAGACGTCCAGATAGTATGTACATACGATTTCCAAAAATGTACGTCATTACTATGTCCCGCAAATGTTTCGAAAGATACGTATCTGAAAGGGACTCAATATGTACGCACCTGGAAGGTCCAAATAGTACGAACATAGTTCTTCCAAACATGTACGTAAATGATACGTCTGAGCAGTACGTACATGGGATTCACAAAAAAACACGTCATTGGTATGTCCGTAATTCATTCCGAAAAGTACGTACCTGAAGAGGAGTTAATGTAAACGTATCAGGGACACTCAATAAAGTACGTACATAGTACTTCCAAGCATGTACGTTTTTATTACATTCCGATTGGAACGGGACCAAGTATGTACCTACATGGGACGTCTAACCAGTACATACATGGTACATCCGGTAATGTACGTTCTTCGAATGTCTCCTATACGTCCCGGGACGTATCGACGTAACTGGGACATAAATGGTTCGTCTTCAGGACGTCGTGTGCTATTTGGGAAGACTGGGATCGACACCTTCAACTATTCTTGATGGCTTACCGGGCAGCTGTGCACGATTCCACAAAGCTCACCCCGCAGCCATTATCATCTTCGGGAGAGATCTTCGTTTGCCCTGCGACTTGGTGTTCGGATCCTCAAGGGCTGAGGAAAAAGAGGTACAGGATTATGCAGACGAATTGCGAGACAGTCTGATAAGGATTCACGAAATTGCGAGAAGAAGATTGAAGATTACTAGTGACAGGATGAAGGCTCGATACGATCTCAAGGCAAATACTGGTGGATTCAAAGAAGGAGATCGAGTTACAGATGTTAATATACTAATTCCTAAATGAGGTATATGTACCATAAGTAATGTTTCTATATAAAACAGATAAGTGAAAAGTATAAACAGAATAGAGGTCGAATGAACCTTGATACAAACAATTGGAACATGTATAAATAGCAAAAAAAGTACGTTAATTGGATAAGCTTGACTACTGTTTGGTTCATTCAGTATATTCGCCAAGTGAATAAAACGAATTGCAGTGTTTTTTGAGTTAGTTTTTTTATATTTTCTGTCTTTTTCAGATGCTGAGGAGGGGTGGAAAAAAGTAAGTTTGTACACCAAGCAAAATAATTCGGGTAAAAAGATTTTATTCCCAGCCGGTCGGATAGTATGACAGAATTTGGTTGAAAATACGAGTAAGTTTTTGAAAAATAAAATCATTTACATAAATAATGTGTCTTACTCCTAGCTTGAAATATTACATACCTAGACCAGGCAGAAAAGTTCAAATTAATTTCCGTTTTCAATAACGGTAAAGGTTCCAGAAAAACTTGTTTGCATTTCCAATACATGAAATCGTCTACTGCGAGTCCAGTTTCAGATGGATCGTACGATAAACTTTTTACAATCATGCTTTATCAAATAAAGGAATGTATAAAAAGTGAGTTTGAATTATTATACCAAGAAAGTGACTTACAGCGCCATCTCCGCGCGAATAGTTCAAATAGTGACGTCGATAATCCTGTCGATACAGATCCCGAGCATTCAAACGAGAATTGAATGAAATATCAAAAGTTGAAAAATAGGTTAGGGAAAAGATGTAAACAACATGGTACAGGAAGTACAAATAATTACGAAAGCGTAGAAGTGCCACTAGAGAAAATAAAAATCCACTTCGACTTTGAAGTCGAAAGATGATTCACTTCGACTATCGGCTTTTTTCCCGAAATTTCGACTTCAAAGTCCTAGTGGCACTTCTACGCTTTCGTAAATAATAACGACAAACAGAAAAATATCCGGAGCTATGGGGAAGTTATGCTACATCTCGCCTCCCTCTTATTTATGCGAACGTGGCGGTTACGCGTCAGTGAGCAGGAATGTGAGGTTTCAGGTGACAAGCATTGAAGGTGCCTCTTTCAGTCTCTTGTTTCAGGTAAGTGAGAACAAAGGTAGCAAAACTTTCTTGTTAAGTAAAAATTCCTTTTTGAATTCTAGATAAATTTTAAAAGGATTTAGGAAAGCATCTCCCCAAGTTTTTGCAGAATCTCTCAAGAGGATTTCAATCAAGCATTTTATTCTTGAAAAAGGAATCTGAGCGGTATTCAAATTTTGTTCCAAATTCAGTAAAAATTCTACTGGATGGAGGTCTTTTGAATCATTGAAAGTTGGTAAAAACTTTGCTACCTTCATCACATTGGAACTTTCGTTATTTTGTTCATTTTCTGAATTCCTAACCTCAAAATTTACTTGACTCTGTTCATTATTTACATCATAACGCCAACTCGATCTTGGTCACGCTTCCTCAAATTATATGGGGAATAATCCAAACCCATTTTTCCCAACTGCTTGGCCCCACGTTGGGCGCCAGATGAGGAGGGGTGGAAAAAATAAGTTCGTACACCAAGCAAAATAATTCGGGTAAAAAGATTTTATTCCCAGCCGGTCGGATCTTGTGACAGAATTTGGTTGAAAATACGAGCAATTTTCTAAAAAATAAAATCAGTAACATAAATAATGTGTCTTACTCCTAGCTTGGAATATTACATACCTAGACCAGGCAGAAAAGTTCAAAATAATGTCCGTTTTCAATACCGCTAAAGGTTCCAGAAAAACTTGTTTGCATTTCCAATACGTGAAATCAACTACTACGAGTCCAGTTTCAGATGGATCGTACGATACGGAACTTTTTACAATCATGCTTTTTCAAATAAAGGAATGTATAAAAAGTGAGTTTGAATTATTATACCAAGAAAGTGATTTACAGCGCCATCTCCGCGCGAATAGTTCAAATAGTGACGTCGATTATCCTGTCGATACAGATCCCGAGCATTTAAACGAGAATTGAATGAAATATCAATTTTTGCAATTCGTGTTGGCTCATCTAGGCATAAGTTGAACATTTCAAATGTATAAAATAATTGATTTTTATATGATCTACTTCCCTAAAAATCAATATTAAAGTCGCCACACATTATAAAGTTGTAATACTCATCTGTTATCCAATTATGTATTAACTCATCCAGAAATATTTGGGGATCAGCATCACTTGAGGAGCTCCTTTATATGGTCACAATACACAAGTTTGAAGTTTTATGGATGGATTTACTAGATGTGGTATATTCGTGCAATACCTAAAATATTGGGTCCCAATAAATATAGCTGTACCACCGTGTTCATGCTCGGATCTACTGAAGCTGGAGCCCAGTTCATATCCAGCTATTTTTATATTTTCCAGTTTTTCCTCACACATCTAATGAACAAGTATACAAATGAATGAAGGTTCTGTGATATACTAGCGAAAAAATCGATTATGCTTGATTTCATAGCCAAACTTTGGATGTTAAACTGGACTAATTGGTAGTTGGAAAGCTTTTGTGCGTTGGGCTCAGACATGAGGCAGGATTGCAAAAATTCTCTTCCATCTTTATTTGTTAACTCTCCTTTTGACTGTCTGGGAATCTTCGTCCTAGTTTGAAGTCGAGACGGCTGTAGCGTTTGGCCAGAAAGTTGTTTGCAGGTTAGTGGATCGTTGAGAAGGCACGAATGCGAGAACTCGTCGGTTGCTTCAGTTAGAGGCAGTGAAGACTTCCTAGTACATCGCAGTATTTGGCGTGGAAGGGCCGAAGGTTGCAGAGGAGTCTCCATGAGTTATTAGATACCTGTCTATTCGTTGGTCACTGCCGTTAGTCCATGGGCCTGGAAGAGCCGAGAGGACGTGATATTTGATTCAGCACCCTCAACAAAGGTGAAAGAATGTCTAGGGAGCCACTTGGTGAGTTTTGTTGACATCGGTTCTGTTCGTACCCAAAAGAGAAGCTACCTCTGTGATCCGCTATCAATCAAGGCTCGCACTAGTTTAGACCTCCCCAATCCTTTCAGGGTAACTCAAATCGTTTGTAGAAATACCTGGGTGCTAGTGCGTCCCTCGTAGCAGAATTTTCGGCACTGGTAGCATGTTTATTTTCTGCATCGTCAGAAACATCCGGGCACATTTAAACAACATGTGCAAATCCTCCCTTCCAAACCTACTTTGCATACTTTCAATGATTTTATCATAATTCTCCCCCATAGCTGGGTAGCTTTCCACTAATCGCCTAGCACGACTGCCTGGAACGGTAGCTTGAACCAGGTATTCGATCTTGTCGCTCTTATCAATAGAATTATCGCTATGGATTTTTTTAAACTGTGCCCAAAAGGATAACCAGCCTTGTATACTACCGTCATAACGCTTGAATTCTATTTAAGGCAACTTAGACTTATGCATACCTGTCGTTCCGGAGGGGTCTTGGATGGATCCATTACGGCTGTGTGTACTCGTCACCGCTGTTGCTGAGTCTCCCTCTATATTTTCTCGAATTTCAGCTTTATTGCGGCATATTTCTTATAATATTTATCACAGCCTTCCATTTCACTAGTCAACTCTTCCTCCGAGGCACTGTCTAACCCGAGTTCATAGATTTGATTGTTCAACTCATCGGATTTTGTACTTAAAAGTTCGAATGTTATTCGTACCGACTCAATGTCTACTGGATCAGCTACGAATAAAACGTCGAGTTCATTGGCATATTTTGTAAACAAGCCCCGAATCACACTCCGGCTTTTCTTCAACTTCTTTTCGTTAGACATGCTTATTTACTTATGATCACTTACGACGAATAGGTATTCGGCAGGAATACTAAACACTTGTCGAACGCGGTAAAAGTTTATGCATTAAACTTGGTCAAACCACCGAAACGTTCGTACTCACTATTCACAATCCAGTGTCCCGAATGTCTTCTCTAAAACGTAAAAAGGCCTGTCACGGTCGCCACTAATGTTCTGTTCGTACCCAAAAGAGAAGCTACCCGCTTTACCTGGTTTACGAAGGTTCGAAATTAGAAAACAGAGAAGACTAAAAAATGAAGGTACAAATTTATTGTCACACAACCACCGAAATCGTAACGAACTCGTTTGTAATCAAAATCTGAACTACTCGCTAAAAAATTATTAATATAAAAACACAGGTCCCTGATTGCGCCGGTCTCCCTTAGTCAGGTATCGTCGCCCTGGCAACCGAAGGATTTATCGATACCCTTTTGATTGTCCAGCTGCGGCGTTGTCGCTATCAGTTAACAGTCTTTGTGTCTCCGACAACATCTATAAATTATAGGGTGCCAGTCGAGGGGGCTAACATTGCCGGACTGGCCAGTACTTCCAGACCAGAGCGTAGTCCTGATTACTGCGATTAAGGTATCCTCCCCACCGGACCACCGCCTCTCCCTGTCTAATGTGACATGTGGAGAACAGCTTCTATATGTAGTCAGGCGCTGTTAGAGTGTTAAAGAGAAACAATCATCGAGTGTTTATCTGGACCCTTTTGGTCTCTACAGGCTTCATTTCATTTGCGTTGTCAATTGTTCACTGCGTTGTTATTGAAGTTCGGCTCATCGAACTCTTGCCCCGATAGCGTGGTTGTTAGGACCCTTTGGGTCTCGTCACCGTCATACATGTTTGCATTGTCGTTTAGTTACTGCGTTGTTATTCAAGATCTACGCTGCCAACTGAATTAGGTATTCGGGTCCTCCAGACCCTGGTGTCCAAGAGACGCTACACCCATTTCAATACATTATTGCATTGTCGTTTAGTTACTGCGTGGACTTGAATTGAACTGGCCGATACTTGATGAAAATCCATATTAACAAAAATATACTACAGTTTCCTGTATGATTTTCACTCACAATGGGTTTACAAAACCGCGACACGTGTTTCGCTATTACAATAGCTTCTTCAAGCAAGATAAATAAGTCACTATTCTATAATACGCTATTTATATACAGTAAGTCGAACGTCTCTTACAATAAAGGTCCGACTTAGGTCCGATATTCGACCCATAATTTGTCCAAAACTAATTAGTTACATACGAAGATTATTTCTAGAAATAGAATTATTGGCCGGGAACATATTCAACAATGGGGAGTTATTTAATTCAACCTGATCATTCAATAAATCAATAGAGGGAAAAATTCAGAATATTTATTGAATGATCAGCTTGAATTAAATAACTCCCCATTGTTGAATATGTTCCCGGCCAATAATTCTATTTCTAGGAATAATCTTCGTATGTAACTAATTAGTATTTGGACAAATTATGGGTCGAATATCGGACCTAAGTCGGACCTTTATTGTAAGAGACGTTCGACTTACTGTATTTAAATAGCGTATTATAGAATAGAGACTTATTTATCTTGCTTGAAGAAGCTATTGTAATAGCGAAAAACGTGTCGCGGTTTTGTAAACCCATTGTGAGTGAAAATCATACAGGAAACTGATTTATATACAGTAAGTCGAACGTCTCTTACAATAAAGGTCCAACTTAGGTCCGATATTCGACCCATAATTTGTCCAAATACTAATTAGTTACATACGAAGATTATTCCTAGAAATCGACATGGCCGGGAACATATTCAACAATGGGGAGTTATTTAATTCAACCTGATCATTCAATAAATATTCTGAATTTTTCCTCTATTGATTTCCAAGCTTTCTAGAAGGTTAAGTTTAGACAGAAAGGTTGGAAACTAGAACCTATAAAAAGTTGGAAATGGATAGAGGGAAAAATTCCAATATTTATTGAATGATCAGGTAAATTAAATAACTTCCCATTGTTGAATATGTTTCCCGGCCAATAACTCTATTTAGGAATAATCTTGGGTATGTAACTAATAATATTGGACAATTTATAGGTCAATATGGACCTAATCGTCTTCATTGTAACATTCAACTTACTGTATATAAATAACATATTGAATAATCATTTATTTATCTTCTTGAAAGACTATTGTGGAATGGCAACACATAGCGGGTTTTGTGAAGCGCTTTGTGAAGTGAAAATGATACGGGAAAGTGTAATATGGTTTTCTTCCTTTAGATAAAATAAATAATTCATATTTGAAGCAAACAAATTTCTTTCAACTATTGACATGCCAGGATTCACTTCCAAATAAGTGATATTTGCAATCTAGGTGGACATAAGGACGGTAGATTTAAATCGGGACATTATTCAATCGCCTCTTTGAGTAATTATAGGGTTAGTAGGTTGGGTGGTAAAGCGGGATTCTCACTACGTTGCCACGTAGTAGGCAAGTGAACTTCACCTTTAGTGGAAACTACCTTAATTCAAATGAAAGGAAATTAATTTCCATTTACATGTCCTATTAATGACTTATTATTTATGTGTCGTCTAAACAAGCGTAGTGGTCCGTACTCCCCACTGCTCCAACCCAGTGGGCGAACGCGCTGGTGTGATTAACAGATGACAGGCCCGCACCGCGGGGTAAGTGGTCACTGGCTCCCGAGAATCGTGGAGTCCTGAGCAGACGCAACGAACCGAGAATAACAGCCTTGCATGCGGCCGGCCAAGATCTCTGCCGCATTACGGCATGCCGGTATGATCTTGAGCTCCGAGAGTAGCGTTGGTCATGGAACCACCGAGAACACCTATAATCAGAACCACTAACTTGACAGAATAGTCTGGGTGGAGCCTGCGGAGTTCGTAAAGTGAATCCTGGTACTTTGTCCGTTTTTCCTCCTCTTTCGGACGATCGACAGGGGCCGAAAACTCAATAACGAATATCGTCTTACTTCGGTGGTCGAAGAGGACTATATGAGGCTTATTGGCCTGTATTTGCCTGAGGGTGGGGAATGAAAGTTCCAAAAAATTCGACACCTTGGTCTCTAGCAACAGAACTCAATATCCCCTGAGCGTGAGGCAATCTTGGTGTCCTGTATTATTGATACAAGTGTGAAGAAAATAGTACGGCGCTGGTAAGGCCGGTTGTGGCGATGGATGTAGCAGCGGCGTAAAACTGCACAAGATGACAGCGAATGCATCAAAGTCTCGGGCGCCTGTCGGCGGGCCCTGCGTCTGGTGTAGGGACCTGTATACAGTCACGCAGCTACGATAGACAAGGGTATTGGAGACGCCGTCTTGGCACGCCATGATGGATTTGATCCCTTTTCAGCTCACTTGACCTGAGGAAGGCAAATGTCAGCTTAACAGACAAGCCATGGTCCTCGATGTTCTTGAAGAAGAATCCATGCATGGGCTTATAACCGTGGAACGGACGATTTGGGATGCATGCTTCTGTGCATATGCATCATTTTGCGAGTCTTCACGTCAAGTTGCCGCAACTCTTCCTGAGTCTACTTGACTACTCCGAAGGAGTAGAGTAGAATCGGAATGGCAAGCATGTTGGTGGCAGAAACTTTGTTTTTGCCCGACAGCTCTGAGGGCCAGATCTGCCGTAGTTTCTGCCTATACTTGCCACGGAGAGCATTTTTCACCGAGTCTACCTCTTGGGTGTGGCGTTGTTCCACACCCAAATAGGTGTATGTCTTTCCGGCATTCAAATGATGTAGAGTGCTTCGTCTACGAGTTGGGCATCCTTCGCGAAATCCTCGCATCGTCCTCTTTTGAGATAAACCAGTGCACATTTGTCAATACCGAATTCCATACCGGATGGCGTGCGTGAACTCCGGCACCACCCTGAGGGACTGCTGTAGGTCCCTTCTCCAGAGGCATAGAGCTTAAGGTCATCCATATAGAAAAGATGGGTGACCTTATGTCCTTTGGGTCCGGTGCGCAGATATCTCCAGGTTTTCCTGAGCGCAACGGACAATGGCATTGGTGAGATGGAGGAGGGAAGAGGGCTGAGGGAATCTCCCTGAAAAACGCCTCTTCTTACTGATGACCGGCTCTGTTTGGATCCCTGCTTTCACCTGATGTTATGGTGAAGCGGGTCCTCCAGAGCGGCATCAGTTGTTTGATGCATCTCACTATTTGATCGGGTACCACAAGGCACTCGAGTAAGTACAACAACAACTCATGTGATGTTGTATCGAATGCCTTGCGATGGTCGATCCAGGCCATAGAAAGATTCCGCTTATACTGCACGGAGTCCTGCGTGATACATCTATCAATCAGCAGGTTCTCCTTACAGCCCGCAGAACCCCTCTTCGACCCTTTTTGCTCATATATCCGTTCGAACACCGGGTCAACTGCTTGGAGAGTACGCATATACAAGGTGCGTGTAAACATCTTGTAACACGTATTCAAGCATGCTATCGGTCTGTAATTCTTAGGATCCGACAAATCTCCGTTCTTTAGGGATTAGCACGGTTCGCCCTTCGACAAACCATTCCGGAATCAGCTGCTCTCCATTCAGCCAAGAACTGAATATTCTGGCCAAATGGTGGTGAGTGCTCGATAACTTTTACCACCAATAGTTATTGAGGCCATCAGGGCCTGGAGCAGCGAAGTTCTTCGAACCCTCAAGAGCTTTCCGAACTTCATCCGTGGTTATCGGTTGACGCAGTATTTCGGGCTCAGGCTGTTGAAGCCTTCTACAGAAAGCTTCAAACTGCGTCAGGGCTGGAGTGTCTCGGGTGAGTGGTTGCGGATGCTCGTAGATACTTTTCCAGAAGGATTCCACCCGATCAGCGGCCGGCGGATTATCCACAACACGCGGAGGCGATTGGAATAGGCGTGAGGGTTTCTCGCGGAACTGTTTGTTCTCTGAGAAAGCCCTCGCCCGCCTCACTCGTGATTTTGCAGTCACCAGCATTCGTATCATCTCGAGGCGATGCTGCTTGATGGTGAGCAGCACCCCTCGATTCAATGTGTGATGGGATCTGCGCAGTTTTGCAGCGATTTGCCGCACTGCGCGCGTAAATGGTCTTTGAACCGCCAGTAGTCCATCACACATTGGATACGAGACGCGTGTTGTCTCGCCGACTTGATCTTAGCCTCCATCTTGTGTATGCGCTGTTCATTCTTCCTGGAGGGATCGAAGGGTCTGTCACCCCCTTCTCCCCCAGAAAGAGCCCGAACAGAGTCATACACGGCACAGAAGAAGGCCTCTTCTGTAAGGGCACTACGAACCTCTGCATCCACTCGGGCCAGTTGTTCTGGCCTGAGGGCTTACTTTGTGAAGCATCCTCCGGGTCCCGATGTTCTGTGTTCTCGGTGCTTCCAGGCGCACCCTCTCCTCCACCAATCGCACTGGCGGTATGTCTACCGCCTGCTCAACCGGCCTCGGTAGGGCACGTACATAGCCACGGCCACGAAATCGAGATACATAATCCCTAATTTGGGCGGGAAAGGCGGCATGCTCCGGGTGTGCCACGCACCACAGCGCATGCATTCTCGCCATGTATCCCCTTCGGGCGGGCTCACTACTCTCGTAGCACCACATCAGGTCGTCTCTCAATTCGTCGGTCCACTCAAAACGTTGTGGTGTATTATGCCAAGTGAGTAATGGGGCTGTGAGGTCGTTGGGCCCCTCCACCTTGCCCTGACCCCTATGCGGAATGGGGTCGGTTGTGGCTATGTCCTGTAGTGACAGGAACCAGAGTGAGGGCCTGCGAGGTGGTAGCCCGGCAGGCCCACGGCCGGCGGAGAAAAAGCATTTCTTTCCCTGCTGGTCCGATTTTGCATCCTAAGCTCAGGAAAGTGGTGGCGCTACTCACCAGAGACTGTTCAGATGTTGTTTAGTCTCCCCTGCT
>JAVJAQ010005532.1:0-28070 GCA_032362365.1 Zygogramma bicolorata | reverse complement strand
TTGGGGTGGATAGGGACCTATTATAGCCTAAGAGCCAGCGATCGCCAGACTTACGTTATTTCATAAAAGCTGAAAGTTCATCTGCGCGTGTCCCCAACAAAGGTGAAAACAATCAGCGACTGTGGAGTTTAGATCTTGGTTGCTTGGCCAGGAAACAGACAGCAAAGATTTTAATCCAAGTCATGTGTTTTCTTATATATTTCTTACGAATGTCGTAGCTTCAAGCGCACATTTTCTTGATTACTTATACATAACGTCAAAAGATGGCAAGCAATTCAGCAACAGATGTGAAATAATTTCATCAATATCTTAGATCATTCATATTTTTATAAGTACTTTCAGGATTGAACTATTATTTTCCGTATAAACTTCTATTGTTAACACTCCTGTGAAGCTTCATCATCTTTCTGCCAATATTTCAGTCAAACCATTTCATCAAACTGACAAATAGATATCTGCACCTACTTAACCCTTCAGAAAAGATAAATTTCTCTTACATTGACAAGTAAACAGAAATATCGACATTATAGGCAAGATGGCGTCACAAAAACCTTTCAAATACTGTCAAACGTAAGTATAATTATGATTTAATGAAGTTGAGGGGTGTCTGGCAGGGGGTTGGAACCAGAGTAAGTGTCTGGCAATGGATGATGTGATTTCTAATATCATTCCGAAGAAGATATAAAAAAGCTGAGCTTTATACTTTGACGAAAGTGAGGTACTATATTATACGCCTTTGCTACCTGGTATCTGAAGAAGTAACTATCATCCAAACTTCATAGTCGCTGATCGTTCTCACCTGTGTTAGGGGAATACGCAGAGAAACTTTCAGCTTTTATAAAATAACGAAGGTCTGGCGGACGCGGGCTCTTGCTCTATTAGCGCTATATTAGTAAAACATTTTTTGAAATTTATGCTTCCCTCTGTCAATCACTATTTCGCGTGCGCCAAAAAAGCAGAGTCTTGTGCGGGCAAGGGTTGGCTAATTGTCTTGGGTGTGTCTCACAGATTTTTACGGTTCCCCTGTCATTTGCTCTCACAACTGTAGGAGAACCCAGAAATACCAACAGTGCTACCGTGTTTGTTGGTATATTCAATCAATATACCCCACAACCAGGATTGGTATTTGGGCAACCAAAGATTGCTATTTCATTTTTTTTTATTCAAGTTTATCTCTTTCATTTCCTGATGGGAGACAGTTGGAATATTTTGTTTCTGCATATTGAAGGACTTTTTCTTATGAACTACATTTATTTTTACTGCCGAATTTTGTCCAAATTGTCAAATTTTTAATGGAAGGTTCGACAGGGTCTCGCAGCAAATAATTATTTAGGTAGGTACATGAGTATGAGGTTGAATATAGGATGTTCATTCATTCATTCATGTAGGGGTTACAAACAATAAAAAAAAACAAGGAACATAAGCAAACAGACAGTAGATCATAAAAGAGGCAAAAGTAATATCAGCTATACAATAGGTGTGGATTCAGTGAGTTTATCAATCCATCCTGGCACAAAATCAGCTACTTTTCCAGTTGCACACTGGTAGTGGTCTTACTATACTTCACAGAGATTGCTGGGCATATACATAATCAGTTCTGTGCCAAGATGGATTGGATAAGCTGTATATGGTTTTAATTTCTTTCCTTTTGGAATATATTCTTTTCTTTCATTTTACATAGTTGAAAAATACTTGAAAGAATGGATTTTTTTTATGTTGATCGTCAATAGTTGTTTGAGAGGCCCCAATCACTGGATTTTTCTATAATATTCTTCCGAAATCCGTCAAAACGTTGAATAACAAGATATCATCAACTGCTTATCTTTATTCATTCAACACACTGGGACAACTGAAGGAAATTATTCAATTGTCATTGCACAAAGTTGACAGAATTCTTGGGAGCTGCATGAGCAAACATAATCGACACAACAGGCCCCTTGCCGCTTCCTGGAGATGCCCGGCCGTTCAGATGTGACTCAAACAGGTCAATCTGAGGAGTAGGCCGATTTGGACCTTAGATACAACTCTCACGACAAGACCTGAGGACTTGGCAGATTGAGGCGTCCGCTTGAAGTCACATTAACTTCTTGAAAATGGCTCCAAAATCGGAGCCGAAACGTCGAATACAAAACTTTAACGAGATTCAACCCGAACTCTACCATTTCATATACAGGGTTATTCACGTTATTCGACACGAAGCATTATGGCTAAAGCATCATTTGATTTGAAAAATATTTTTCCATTGGGGTGGATAGGGACCTATTATAGCCTAAGAGCCAGCGATCGCCAGACTTACGTTATTTCATAAAAGCTGAAAGTTCATCTGCGCGTGTCCCCAACAAAGGTGAAAACAATCAGCGACTGTGGAGTTTAGATCTTGGTTGCTTGGCCAGGAAACAGACAGCAAAGATTTTAATCCAAGTCATGTGTTTTCTTATATATTTCTTACGAATGTCGTAGCTTCAAGGGCACATTTTCTTGATTACTTATACATAACGTCAAAAGATGGCAAGCAATTCAGCAACAGATGTGAAATAATTTCATCAATATCTTAGATCATTCATATTTTTATAAGTACTTTCAGGATTGAACTATTATTTTCCGTATAAACTTCTATTGTTAACACTCCTGTGAAGCTTCATCATCTTTCTGCCAATATTTCAGTCAAACCATTTCATCAAACTGACAAATAGATATCTGCACCTACTTAACCCTTCAGAAAAGATAAATTTCTCTTACATTGACAAGTAAACAGAAATATCGACATTATAGGCAAGATGGCGTCACAAAAACCTTTCAAATACTGTCAAACGTAAGTATAATTATGATTTAATGAAGTTGAGGGGTGTCTGGCAGGGGGTTGGAACCAGAGTAAGTGTCTGGCAATGGATGATGTGATTTCTAATATCATTCCGAAGAAGATATAAAAAAGCTGAGCTTTATACTTTGACGAAAGTGAGGTACTATATTATACGCCTTTGCTACCTGGTATCTGAAGAAGTAACTATCATCCAAACTTCATAGTCGCTGATCGTTCTCACCTGTGTTAGGGGAATACGCAGAGAAACTTTCAGCTTTTATAAAATAACGAAGGTCTGGCGGACGCGGGCTCTTGCTCTATTAGCGCTATATTAGTAAAACATTTCATGTTGTACAGGCTGTGTCAAAAACACGGAACGTATCAGAGTTGTGATTTTTTAAATGTATATCATCTGATTATAGAATTCTATGATCAAAATAACAGCAAGTTTCATTGATGTTTTGTTCATCTAAACCTTATGGTTTTTGCAAATATTTTACATTTTGTAAAAATTTTGTGTCAATTTCAATGCTTGAACTCTCAACTGGTGCTTACTTGTTTCTTACCAAATTAATGCTTAACCGAACACATTTTTTATATCACACTTGTGAAATATTGACAGACTCATAGATGTGTAAAAATTGAGGCAAAACAAATGAAATCTTTGAACCACAATAAGTTGTTTAATAAAAACCCCTTATATTTCATGCATACAGTAGATGTCAAATTCAATTGACTCGAATACTAGTACACATTTCTATAGCTAACTCTTCACATGCTCAAGTCAAATGTACGTTTTCGTTCTGTGAATCGGTTTGAAGAAATCTATTATCCACCTATGGTGTTTTGTCAAGTTCTATTTACTTATGTTTGTTGAATGTAGCTGATTATGTTCCTTGCTGAGTCATCACCCGAAATCGATCGAAACGTCTCCGTCGTGAGTACACTCAAGTTGAACTTGTTTTTTTTTAATATAGATTCATATTTCTTCAAGTAAGTAAGTAAGCTATTTATTATCCCAAGAAGCATTACATGTTTATAATTAGAGAATAACTATAAGCACAAAATCATGATAGTTTTGAAAAAAAAACATACATATATATAAACGAACATACAGTCAAAAATGAAATTGTTCTACGCAAAGGTCAATCAAGCAAGCGAAGAAGAAAAAAGAACAAATAAAGAAAAATTAAAAAAAAACAAATGTAAGATTTTTTTTTCAATAGCTATTAGCTGAATAAAAACTCTTTCAAACTCTGCTTGAATTTTATTGTCGATCGATACTCTTTTATTTCATTTGGAATTGAATTATATATCATGACACCACTATGATATATTGCTTTTTTGCCAATATCGGTTGTTTTTGTGTATTTGATAGAATTGTTACTGAGAATTATTGGATCGGATGGGGCGTTGACTACCCTCTTAGCTATGTTCTTATATGAGGACTTATTGAAATTCAGCGTTAATTTATGTTGATGTAATCAAATGAGAATGCTATCCAAATCAGATTGCATATCAATTTTGATTTTTTCATAACTGTCCGAAAAATATATATAAATTCTTTTGATTTCATTATTTCATGTATACATTTCAATTTTTCGTCACCATATTAATCTTTTTGATCTGGATTCCTATTCTCTATTCATTTGTCAGTGTCAGTCGAATAAGAAAACAGTCTTGAAATTGAGAAAATCAGAATTGAAATAGAACCTGTTGAAGATAATATTGTTCATGAGAAGTTGGAGCTCATCTGGAATATGAAATTAAAGGAGTTTGTGCCGTTTTATAGAAGAAATACAGATAAGTTGATTTGACAACAACAGTGACATAACTGACAATTATCCTAAATTTAGTCCAGTGAACATTTTCGAAATTAAACTCAATGATTCGAATTAATTATAAAAAGGACCATCCATCGCAGGCAGGTACAAAGAATTGGAATAGCGACAGTTCTGATGAAGAAAGTCGTCCCTATAATCTGCCTAAATATCCAGAAGACCAAAGATTTCAAAATTTCATGCAAAATTATTCGCCTCCGTCTACTCAAGATAAGAAAAATTGCGGCTCATCACATTGTGCAAGCTTTTGTGCCAAATGCAACCAAGATAAAGACGAACATTTCATTGAATGTGAAGGAAAGTGCAAAAACTCTTTTCACATAAGCTGCGCCAAAATTTCGCCCAGTCAAAAGAAGAAAATCATCTCCTTGAAAGGAATCATCATTTGGATGTGTGAACAATGCAGAGATGTGTTCAGTAACTTCATTAGTGAACCTGCTACTGAGAATAATCTGAATAAAATACTATACTTCACAGAGATTGCTGGGCATATACATAATCAGTTCTGTGCCAAGATGGATTGGATAAGCTGTATATGGTTTTAATTTCTTTCCTTTTGGAATATATTCTTTTCTTTCATTTTACATAGTTGAAAAATACTTGAAAGAATGGATTTTTTTTATGTTGATCGTCAATAGTTGTTTGAGAGGCCCCAATCACTGGATTTTTCTATAATATTCTTCCGAAATCCGTCAAAACGTTGAATAACAAGATATCATCAACTGCTTATCTTTATTCATTCAACACACTGGGACAACTGAAGGAAATTATTCAATTGTCATTGCACAAAGTTGACAGAATTCTTGGGAGCTGCATGAGCAAACATAATCGACACAACAGGTCCCTCGCCGCTTCCTGGAGATGCCCGGCCGTTCAGATGTGACTCAAACAGGTCAATCTGAGGAGTAGGCCGATTTGGACCTTAGATACAACTCTCACGACAAGACCTGAGGACTTGGCAGATTGAGGCGTCCGCTTGAAGTCACATTAACTTCTTGAAAATGGCTCCAAAATCGGAGCCGAAACGTCGAATACAAAACTTTAACGAGATTCAACCCGAACTCTACCATTTCATATACAGGGTTATTCACGTTATTCGACACGAAGCATTATGGCTAAAGCATCATTTGATTTGAAAAATATTTTTCCATTGGGGTGGATAGGGACCTATTATAGCCTAAGAGCCAGCGATCGCCAGACTTACGTTATTTCATAAAAGCTGAAAGTTCATCTGCGCGTGTCCCCAACAAAGGTGAAAACAATCAGCGACTGTGGAGTTTAGATCTTGGTTGCTTGGCCAGGAAACAGACAGCAAAGATTTTAATCCAAGTCATGTGTTTTCTTATATATTTCTTACGAATGTCGTAGCTTCAAGGGCACATTTTCTTGATTACTTATACATAACGTCAAAAGATGGCAAGCAATTCAGCAACAGATGTGAAATAATTTCATCAATATCTTAGATCATTCATATTTTTATAAGTACTTTCAGGATTGAACTATTATTTTCCGTATAAACTTCTATTGTTAACACTCCTGTGAAGCTTCATCATCTTTCTGCCAATATTTCAGTCAAACCATTTCATCAAACTGACAAATAGATATCTGCACCTACTTAACCCTTCAGAAAAGATAAATTTCTCTTACATTGACAAGTAAACAGAAATATCGACATTATAGGCAAGATGGCGTCACAAAAACCTTTCAAATACTGTCAAACGTAAGTATAATTATGATTTAATGAAGTTGAGGGGTGTCTGGCAGGGGGTTGGAACCAGAGTAAGTGTCTGGCAATGGATGATGTGATTTCTAATATCATTCCGAAGAAGATATAAAAAAGCTGAGCTTTATACTTTGACGAAAGTGAGGTACTATATTATACGCCTTTGCTACCTGGTATCTGAAGAAGTAACTATCATCCAAACTTCATAGTCGCTGATCGTTCTCACCTGTGTTAGGGGAATACGCAGAGAAACTTTCAGCTTTTATAAAATAACGAAGGTCTGGCGGACGCGGGCTCTTGCTCTATTAGCGCTATATTAGTAAAACATTTTTTGAAATTTATGCTTCCCTCTGTCAATCACTATTTCGCGTGCGCCAAAAAAGCAGAGTCTTGTGCGGGCAAGGGTTGGCTAATTGTCTTGGGTGTGTCTCACAGATTTTTACGGTTCCCCTGTCATTTGCTCTCACAACTGTAGGAGAACCCAGAAATACCAACAGTGCTACCGTGTTTGTTGGTATATTCAATCAATATACCCCACAACCAGGATTGGTATTTGGGCAACCAAAGATTGCTATTTCATTTTTTTTTATTCAAGTTTATCTCTTTCATTTCCTGATGGGAGACAGTTGGAATATTTTGTTTCTGCATATTGAAGGACTTTTTCTTATGAACTACATTTATTTTTACTGCCGAATTTTGTCCAAATTGTCAAATTTTTAATGGAAGGTTCGACAGGGTCTCGCAGCAAATAATTATTTAGGTAGGTACATGAGTATGAGGTTGAATATAGGATGTTCATTCATTCATTCATGTAGGGGTTACAAACAATAAAAAAAAACAAGGAACATAAGCAAACAGACAGTAGATCATAAAAGAGGCAAAAGTAATATCAGCTATACAATAGGTGTGGATTCAGTGAGTTTATCAATCCATCCTGGCACAAAATCAGCTACTTTTCCAGTTGCACACTGGTAGTGGTCTTACTATACTTCACAGAGATTGCTGGGCATATACATAATCAGTTCTGAGCCAAGATGGATTGGATAAGCTGTATATGGTTTTAATTTCTTTCCTTTTGGAATATATTCTTTTCTTTCATTTTACATAGTTGAAAAATACTTGAAAGAATGGATTTTTTTTATGTTGATCGTCAATAGTTGTTTGAGAGGCCCCAATCACTGGATTTTTCTATAATATTCTTCCGAAATCCGTCAAAACGTTGAATAACAAGATATCATCAACTGCTTATCTTTATTCATTCAACACACTGGGACAACTGAAGGAAATTATTCAATTGTCATTGCACAAAGTTGACAGAATTCTTGGGAGCTGCATGAGCAAACATAATCGACACAACAGGTCCCTCGCCGCTTCCTGGAGATGCCCGGCCGTTCAGATGTGACTCAAACAGGTCAATCTGAGGAGTAGGCCGATTTGGACCTTAGATACAACTCTCACGACAAGACCTGAGGACTTGGCAGATTGAGGCGTCCGCTTGAAGTCACATTAACTTCTTGAAAATGGCTCCAAAATCGGAGCCGAAACGTCGAATACAAAACTTTAACGAGATTCAACCCGAACTCTACCATTTCATATACAGGGTTATTCACGTTATTCGACACGAAGCATTATGGCTAAAGCATATCATTTGATTTGAAAAATATTTTTCCATTGGGGTGGATAGGGACCTATTATAGCCTAAGAGCCAGCGATCGCCAGACTTACGTTATTTCATAAAAGCTGAAAGTTCATCTGCGCGTGTCCCCAACAAAGGTGAAAACAATCAGCGACTGTGGAGTTTAGATCTTGGTTGCTTGGCCAGGAAACAGACAGCAAAGATTTTAATCCAAGTCATGTGTTTTCTTATATATTTCTTACGAATGTCGTAGCTTCAAGGGCACATTTTCTTGATTACTTATACATAACGTCAAAAGATGGCAAGCAATTCAGCAACAGATGTGAAATAATTTCATCAATATCTTAGATCATTCATATTTTTATAAGTACTTTCAGGATTGAACTATTATTTTCCGTATAAACTTCTATTGTTAACACTCCTGTGAAGCTTCATCATCTTTCTGCCAATATTTCAGTCAAACCATTTCATCAAACTGACAAATAGATATCTGCACCTACTTAACCCTTCAGAAAAGATAAATTTCTCTTACATTGACAAGTAAACAGAAATATCGACATTATAGGCAAGATGGCGTCACAAAAACCTTTCAAATACTGTCAAACGTAAGTATAATTATGATTTAATGAAGTTGAGGGGTGTCTGGCAGGGGGTTGGAACCAGAGTAAGTGTCTGGCAATGGATGATGTGATTTCTAATATCATTCCGAAGAAGATATAAAAAAGCTGAGCTTTATACTTTGACGAAAGTGAGGTACTATATTATACGCCTTTGCTACCTGGTATCTGAAGAAGTAACTATCATCCAAACTTCATAGTCGCTGATCGTTCTCACCTGTGTTAGGGGAATACGCAGAGAAACTTTCAGCTTTTATAAAATAACGAAGGTCTGGCGGACGCGGGCTCTTGCTCTATTAGCGCTATATTAGTAAAACATTTCATGTTGTACAGGCTGTGTCAAAAACACGGAACGTATCAGAGTTGTGATTTTTTAAATGTATATCATCTGATTATAGAATTCTATGATCAAAATAACAGCAAGTTTCATTGATGTTTTGTTCATCTAAACCTTATGGTTTTTGCAAATATTTTACATTTTGTAAAAATTTTGTGTCAATTTCAATGCTTGAACTCTCAACTGGTGCTTACTTGTTTCTTACCAAATTAATGCTTAACCGAACACATTTTTTATATCACACTTGTGAAATATTGACAGACTCATAGATGTGTAAAAATTGAGGCAAAACAAATGAAATCTTTGAACCACAATAAGTTGTTTAATAAAAACCCCTTATATTTCATGCATACAGTAGATGTCAAATTCAATTGACTCGAATACTAGTACACATTTCTATAGCTAACTCTTCACATGCTCAAGTCAAATGTACGTTTTCGTTCTGTGAATCGGTTTGAAGAAATCTATTATCCACCTATGGTGTTTTGTCAAGTTCTATTTACTTATGTTTGTTGAATGTAGCTGATTATGTTCCTTGCTGAGTCATCACCCGAAATCGATCGAAACGTCTCCGTCGTGAGTACACTCAAGTTGAACTTGTTTTTTTTTAATATAGATTCATATTTCTTCAAGTAAGTAAGTAAGCTATTTATTATCCCAAGAAGCATTACATGTTTATAATTAGAGAATAACTATAAGCACAAAATCATGATAGTTTTGAAAAAAAAAACATACATATATATAAACGAACATACAGTCAAAAATGAAATTGTTCTACGCAAAGGTCAATCAAGCAAGCGAAGAAGAAAAAAGAACAAATAAAGAAAAATTAAAAAAAAACAAATGTAAGATTTTTTTTTCAATAGCTATTAGCTGAATAAAAACTCTTTCAAACTCTGCTTGAATTTTATTGTCGATCGATACTCTTTTATTTCATTTGGAATTGAATTATATATCATGACACCACTATGATATATTGCTTTTTTGCCAATATCGGTTGTTTTTGTGTATTTGATAGAATTGTTACTGAGAATTATTGGATCGGATGGGGCGTTGACTACCCTCTTAGCTATGTTCTTATATGAGGACTTATTGAAATTCAGCGTTAATTTATGTTGATGTAATCAAATGAGAATGCTATCCAAATCAGATTGCATATCAATTTTGATTTTTTCATAACTGTCCGAAAAATATATATAAATTCTTTTGATTTCATTATTTCATGTATACATTTCAATTTTTCGTCACCATATTAATCTTTTTGATCTGGATTCCTATTCTCTATTCATTTGTCAGTGTCAGTCGAATAAGAAAACAGTCTTGAAATTGAGAAAATCAGAATTGAAATAGAACCTGTTGAAGATAATATTGTTCATGAGAAGTTGGAGCTCATCTGGAATATGAAATTAAAGGAGTTTGTGCCGTTTTATAGAAGAAATACAGATAAGTTGATTTGACAACAACAGTGACATAACTGACAATTATCCTAAATTTAGTCCAGTGAACATTTTCGAAATTAAACTCAATGATTCGAATTAATTATAAAAAGGACCATCCATCGCAGGCAGGTACAAAGAATTGGAATAGCGACAGTTCTGATGAAGAAAGTCGTCCCTATAATCTGCCTAAATATCCAGAAGACCAAAGATTTCAAAATTTCATGCAAAATTATTCGCCTCCGTCTACTCAAGATAAGAAAAATTGCGGCTCATCACATTGTGCAAGCTTTTGTGCCAAATGCAACCAAGATAAAGACGAACATTTCATTGAATGTGAAGGAAAGTGCAAAAACTCTTTTCACATAAGCTGCGCCAAAATTTCGCCCAGTCAAAAGAAGAAAATCATCTCCTTGAAAGGAATCATCATTTGGATGTGTGAACAATGCAGAGATGTGTTCAGTAACTTCATTAGTGAACCTGCTACTGAGAATAATCTGAATAAAATACTATACTTCACAGAGATTGCTGGGCATATACATAATCAGTTCTGTGCCAAGATGGATTGGATAAGCTGTATATGGTTTTAATTTCTTTCCTTTTGGAATATATTCTTTTCTTTCATTTTACATAGTTGAAAAATACTTGAAAGAATGGATTTTTTTTATGTTGATCGTCAATAGTTGTTTGAGAGGCCCCAATCACTGGATTTTTCTATAATATTCTTCCGAAATCCGTCAAAACGTTGAATAACAAGATATCATCAACTGCTTATCTTTATTCATTCAACACACTGGGACAACTGAAGGAAATTATTCAATTGTCATTGCACAAAGTTGACAGAATTCTTGGGAGCTGCATGAGCAAACATAATCGACACAACAGGTCCCTCGCCGCTTCCTGGAGATGCCCGGCCGTTCAGATGTGACTCAAACAGGTCAATCTGAGGAGTAGGCCGATTTGGACCTTAGATACAACTCTCACGACAAGACCTGAGGACTTGGCAGATTGAGGCGTCCGCTTGAAGTCACATTAACTTCTTGAAAATGGCTCCAAAATCGGAGCCGAAACGTCGAATACAAAACTTTAACGAGATTCAACCCGAACTCTACCATTTCATATACAGGGTTATTCACGTTATTCGACACGAAGCATTATGGCTAAAGCATCATTTGATTTGAAAAATATTTTTCCATTGGGGTGGATAGGGACCTATTATAGCCTAAGAGCCAGCGATCGCCAGACTTACGTTATTTCATAAAAGCTGAAAGTTCATCTGCGCGTGTCCCCAACAAAGGTGAAAACAATCAGCGACTGTGGAGTTTAGATCTTGGTTGCTTGGCCAGGAAACAGACAGCAAAGATTTTAATCCAAGTCATGTGTTTTCTTATATATTTCTTACGAATGTCGTAGCTTCAAGGGCACATTTTCTTGATTACTTATACATAACGTCAAAAGATGGCAAGCAATTCAGCAACAGATGTGAAATAATTTCATCAATATCTTAGATCATTCATATTTTTATAAGTACTTTCAGGATTGAACTATTATTTTCCGTATAAACTTCTATTGTTAACACTCCTGTGAAGCTTCATCATCTTTCTGCCAATATTTCAGTCAAACCATTTCATCAAACTGACAAATAGATATCTGCACCTACTTAACCCTTCAGAAAAGATAAATTTCTCTTACATTGACAAGTAAACAGAAATATCGACATTATAGGCAAGATGGCGTCACAAAAACCTTTCAAACACTGTCAAACGTAAGTATAATTATGATTTAATGAAGTTGAGGGGTGTCTGGCAGGGGGTTGGAACCAGAGTAAGTGTCTGGCAATGGATGATGTGATTTCTAATATCATTCCGAAGAAGATATAAAAAAGCTGAGCTTTATACTTTGACGAAAGTGAGGTACTATATTATACGCCTTTGCTACCTGGTATCTGAAGAAGTAACTATCATCCAAACTTCATAGTCGCTGATCGTTCTCACCTGTGTTAGGGGAATACGCAGAGAAACTTTCAGCTTTTATAAAATAACGAAGGTCTGGCGGACGCGGGCTCTTGCTCTATTAGCGCTATATTAGTAAAACATTTTTTGAAATTTATGCTTCCCTCTGTCAATCACTATTTCGCGTGCGCCAAAAAAGCAGAGTCTTGTGCGGGCAAGGGTTGGCTAATTGTCTTGGGTGTGTCTCACAGATTTTTACGGTTCCCCTGTCATTTGCTCTCACAACTGTAGGAGAACCCAGAAATACCAACAGTGCTACCGTGTTTGTTGGTATATTCAATCAATATACCCCACAACCAGGATTGGTATTTGGGCAACCAAAGATTGCTATTTCATTTTTTTTTATTCAAGTTTATCTCTTTCATTTCCTGATGGGAGACAGTTGGAATATTTTGTTTCTGCATATTGAAGGACTTTTTCTTATGAACTACATTTATTTTTACTGCCGAATTTTGTCCAAATTGTCAAATTTTTAATGGAAGGTTCGACAGGGTCTCGCAGCAAATAATTATTTAGGTAGGTACATGAGTATGAGGTTGAATATAGGATGTTCATTCATTCATTCATGTAGGGGTTACAAACAATAAAAAAAAACAAGGAACATAAGCAAACAGACAGTAGATCATAAAAGAGGCAAAAGTAATATCAGCTATACAATAGGTGTGGATTCAGTGAGTTTATCAATCCATCCTGGCACAAAATCAGCTACTTTTCCAGTTGCACACTGGTAGTGGTCTTACTATACTTCACAGAGATTGCTATGCATATACATAATCAGTTCTGTGCCAAGATGGATTGGATAAGCTGTATATGGTTTTAATTTCTTTCCTTTTGGAATATATTCTTTTCTTTCATTTTACATAGTTGAAAAATACTTGAAAGAATGGATTTTTTTTATGTTGATCGTCAATAGTTGTTTGAGAGGCCCCAATCACTGGATTTTTCTATAATATTCTTCCGAAATCCGTCAAAACGTTGAATAACAAGATATCATCAACTGCTTATCTTTATTCATTCAACACACTGGGACAACTGAAGGAAATTATTCAATTGTCATTGCACAAAGTTGACAGAATTCTTGGGAGCTGCATGAGCAAACATAATCGACACAACAGGTCCCTCGCCGCTTCCTGGAGATGCCCGGCCGTTCAGATGTGACTCAAACAGGTCAATCTGAGGAGTAGGCCGATTTGGACCTTAGATACAACTCTCACGACAAGACCTGAGGACTTGGCAGATTGAGGCGTCCGCTTGAAGTCACATTAACTTCTTGAAAATGGCTCCAAAATCGGAGCCGAAACGTCGAATACAAAACTTTAACGAGATTCAACCCGAACTCTACCATTTCATATACAGGGTTATTCACGTTATTCGACACGAAGCATTATGGCTAAAGCATCATTTGATTTGAAAAATATTTTTCCATTGGGGTGGATAGGGACCTATTATAGCCTAAGAGCCAGCGATCGCCAGACTTACGTTATTTCATAAAAGCTGAAAGTTCATCTGCGCGTGTCCCCAACAAAGGTGAAAACAATCAGCGACTGTGGAGTTTAGATCTTGGTTGCTTGGCCAGGAAACAGACAGCAAAGATTTTAATCCAAGTCATGTGTTTTCTTATATATTTCTTACGAATGTCGTAGCTTCAAGGGCACATTTTCTTGATTACTTATACATAACGTCAAAAGATGGCAAGCAATTCAGCAACAGATGTGAAATAATTTCATCAATATCTTAGATCATTCATATTTTTATAAGTACTTTCAGGATTGAACTATTATTTTCCGTATAAACTTCTATTGTTAACACTCCTGTGAAGCTTCATCATCTTTCTGCCAATATTTCAGTCAAACCATTTCATCAAACTGACAAATAGATATCTGCACCTACTTAACCCTTCAGAAAAGATAAATTTCTCTTACATTGACAAGTAAACAGAAATATCGACATTATAGGCAAGATGGCGTCACAAAAACCTTTCAAATACTGTCAAACGTAAGTATAATTATGATTTAATGAAGTTGAGGGGTGTCTGGCAGGGGGTTGGAACCAGAGTAAGTGTCTGGCAATGGATGATGTGATTTCTAATATCATTCCGAAGAAGATATAAAAAAGCTGAGCTTTATACTTTGACGAAAGTGAGGTACTATATTATACGCCTTTGCTACCTGGTATCTGAAGAAGTAACTATCATCCAAACTTCATAGTCGCTGATCGTTCTCACCTGTGTTAGGGGAATACGCAGAGAAACTTTCAGCTTTTATAAAATAACGAAGGTCTGGCGGACGCGGGCTCTTGCTCTATTAGCGCTATATTAGTAAAACATTTCATGTTGTACAGGCTGTGTCAAAAACACGGAACGTATCAGAGTTGTGATTTTTTAAATGTATATCATCTGATTATAGAATTCTATGATCAAAATAACAGCAAGTTTCATTGATGTTTTGTTCATCTAAACCTTATGGTTTTTGCAAATATTTTACATTTTGTAAAAATTTTGTGTCAATTTCAATGCTTGAACTCTCAACTGGTGCTTACTTGTTTCTTACCAAATTAATGCTTAACCGAACACATTTTTTATATCACACTTGTGAAATATTGACAGACTCATAGATGTGTAAAAATTGAGGCAAAACAAATGAAATCTTTGAACCACAATAAGTTGTTTAATAAAAACCCCTTATATTTCATGCATACAGTAGATGTCAAATTCAATTGACTCGAATACTAGTACACATTTCTATAGCTAACTCTTCACATGCTCAAGTCAAATGTACGTTTTCGTTCTGTGAATCGGTTTGAAGAAATCTATTATCCACCTATGGTGTTTTGTCAAGTTCTATTTACTTATGTTTGTTGAATGTAGCTGATTATGTTCCTTGCTGAGTCATCACCCGAAATCGATCGAAACGTCTCCGTCGTGAGTACACTCAAGTTGAACTTGTTTTTTTTTAATATAGATTCATATTTCTTCAAGTAAGTAAGTAAGCTATTTATTATCCCAAGAAGCATTACATGTTTATAATTAGAGAATAACTATAAGCACAAAATCATGATAGTTTCGAAAAAAAAAACATACATATATATAAACGAACATACAGTCAAAAATGAAATTGTTCTACGCAAAGGTCAATCAAGCAAGCGAAGAAGAAAAAAGAACAAATAAAGAAAAATTAAAAAAAAAACAAATGTAAGATTTTTTTTTCAATAGCTATTAGCTGAATAAAAACTCTTTCAAACTCTGCTTGAATTTTATTGTCGATCGATACTCTTTTATTTCATTTGGAATTGAATTATATATCATGACACCACTATGATATATTGCTTTTTTGCCAATATCGGTTGTTTTTGTGTATTTGATAGAATTGTTACTGAGAATTATTGGATCGGATGGGGCGTTGACTACCCTCTTAGCTATGTTCTTATATGAGGACTTATTGAAATTCAGCGTTAATTTATGTTGATGTAATCAAATGAGAATGCTATCCAAATCAGATTGCATATCAATTTTGATTTTTTCATAACTGTCCGAAAAATATATATAAATTCTTTTGATTTCATTATTTCATGTATACATTTCAATTTTTCGTCACCATATTAATCTTTTTGATCTGGATTCCTATTCTCTATTCATTTGTCAGTGTCAGTCGAATAAGAAAACAGTCTTGAAATTGAGAAAATCAGAATTGAAATAGAACCTGTTGAAGATAATATTGTTCATGAGAAGTTGGAGCTCATCTGGAATATGAAATTAAAGGAGTTTGTGCCGTTTTATAGAAGAAATACAGATAAGTTGATTTGACAACAACAGTGACATAACTGACAATTATCCTAAATTTAGTCCAGTGAACATTTTCGAAATTAAACTCAATGATTCGAATTAATTATAAAAAGGACCATCCATCGCAGGCAGGTACAAAGAATTGGAATAGCGACAGTTCTGATGAAGAAAGTCGTCCCTATAATCTGCCTAAATATCCAGAAGACCAAAGATTTCAAAATTTCATGAAAAATTATTCGCCTCCGTCTACTCAAGATAAGAAAAATTGCGGCTCATCACATTGTGCAAGCTTTTGTGCCAAATGCAACCAAGATAAAGACGAACATTTCATTGAATGTGAAGGAAAGTGCAAAAACTCTTTTCACATAAGCTGCGCCAAAATTTCGCCCAGTCAAAAGAAGAAAATCATCTCCTTGAAAGGAATCATCATTTGGATGTGTGAACAATGCAGAGATGTGTTCAGTAACTTCATTAGTGAACCTGCTACTGAGAATAATCTGAATAAAATACTATACTTCACAGAGATTGCTGGGCATATACATAATCAGTTCTGTGCCAAGATGGATTGGATAAGCTGTATATGGTTTTAATTTCTTTCCTTTTGGAATATATTCTTTTCTTTCATTTTACATAGTTGAAAAATACTTGAAAGAATGGATTTTTTTTATGTTGATCGTCAATAGTTGTTTGAGAGGCCCCAATCACTGGATTTTTCTATAATATTCTTCCGAAATCCGTCAAAACGTTGAATAACAAGATATCATCAACTGCTTATCTTTATTCATTCAACACACTGGGACAACTGAAGGAAATTATTCAATTGTCATTGCACAAAGTTGACAGAATTCTTGGGAGCTGCATGAGCAAACATAATCGACACAACAGGTCCCTCGCCGCTTCCTGGAGATGCCCGGCCGTTCAGATGTGACTCAAACAGGTCAATCTGAGGAGTAGGCCGATTTGGACCTTAGATACAACTCTCACGACAAGACCTGAGGACTTGGCAGATTGAGGCGTCCGCTTGAAGTCACATTAACTTCTTGAAAATGGCTCCAAAATCGGAGCCGAAACGTCGAATACAAAACTTTAACGAGATTCAACCCGAACTCTACCATTTCATATACAGGGTTATTCACGTTATTCGACACGAAGCATTATGGCTAAAGCATCATTTGATTTGAAAAATATTTTTCCATTGGGGTGGATAGGGACCTATTATAGCCTAAGAGCCAGCGATCGCCAGACTTACGTTATTTCATAAAAGCTGAAAGTTCATCTGCGCGTGTCCCCAACAAAGGTGAAAACAATCAGCGACTGTGGAGTTTAGATCTTGGTTGCTTGGCCAGGAAACAGACAGCAAAGATTTTAATCCAAGTCATGTGTTTTCTTATATATTTCTTACGAATGTCGTAGCTTCAAGGGCACATTTTCTTGATTACTTATACATAACGTCAAAAGATGGCAAGCAATTCAGCAACAGATGTGAAATAATTTCATCAATATCTTAGATCATTCATATTTTTATAAGTACTTTCAGGATTGAACTATTATTTTCCGTATAAACTTCTATTGTTAACACTCCTGTGAAGCTTCATCATCTTTCTGCCAATATTTCAGTCAAACCATTTCATCAAACTGACAAATAGATATCTGCACCTACTTAACCCTTCAGAAAAGATAAATTTCTCTTACATTGACAAGTAAACAGAAATATCGACATTATAGGCAAGATGGCGTCACAAAAACCTTTCAAATACTGTCAAACGTAAGTATAATTATGATTTAATGAAGTTGAGGGGTGTCTGGCAGGGGGTTGGAACCAGAGTAAGTGTCTGGCAATGGATGATGTGATTTCTAATATCATTCCGAAGAAGATATAAAAAAGCTGAGCTTTATACTTTGACGAAAGTGAGGTACTATATTATACGCCTTTGCTACCTGGTATCTGAAGAAGTAACTATCATCCAAACTTCATAGTCGCTGATCGTTCTCACCTGTGTTAGGGGAATACGCAGAGAAACTTTCAGCTTTTATAAAATAACGAAGGTCTGGCGGACGCGGGCTCTTGCTCTATTAGCGCTATATTAGTAAAACATTTTTTGAAATTTATGCTTCCCTCTGTCAATCACTATTTCGCGTGCGCCAAAAAAGCAGAGTCTTGTGCGGGCAAGGGTTGGCTAATTGTCTTGGGTGTGTCTCACAGATTTTTACGGTTCCCCTGTCATTTGCTCTCACAACTGTAGGAGAACCCAGAAATACCAACAGTGCTACCGTGTTTGTTGGTATATTCAATCAATATACCCCACAACCAGGATTGGTATTTGGGCAACCAAAGATTGCTATTTCATTTTTTTTTATTCAAGTTTATCTCTTTCATTTCCTGATGGGAGACAGTTGGAATATTTTGTTTCTGCATATTGAAGGACTTTTTCTTATGAACTACATTTATTTTTACTGCCGAATTTTGTCCAAATTGTCAAATTTTTAATGGAAGGTTCGACAGGGTCTCGCAGCAAATAATTATTTAGGTAGGTACATGAGTATGAGGTTGAATATAGGATGTTCATTCATTCATTCATGTAGGGGTTACAAACAATAAAAAAAAACAAGGAACATAAGCAAACAGACAGTAGATCATAAAAGAGGCAAAAGTAATATCAGCTATACAATAGGTGTGGATTCAGTGAGTTTATCAATCCATCCTGGCACAAAATCAGCTACTTTTCCAGTTGCACACTGGTAGTGGTCTTACTATACTTCACAGAGATTGCTGGGCATATACATAATCAGTTCTGTGCCAAGATGGATTGGATAAGCTGTATATGGTTTTAATTTCTTTCCTTTTGGAATATATTCTTTTCTTTCATTTTACATAGTTGAAAAATACTTGAAAGAATGGATTTTTTTTATGTTGATCGTCAATAGTTGTTTGAGAGGCCCCAATCACTGGATTTTTCTATAATATTCTTCCGAAATCCGTCAAAACGTTGAATAACAAGATATCATCAACTGCTTATCTTTATTCATTCAACACACTGGGACAACTGAAGGAAATTATTCAATTGTCATTGCACAAAGTTGACAGAATTCTTGGGAGCTGCATGAGCAAACATAATCGACACAACAGGTCCCTCGCCGCTTCCTGGAGATGCCCGGCCGTTCAGATGTGACTCAAACAGGTCAATCTGAGGAGTAGGCCGATTTGGACCTTAGATACAACTCTCACGACAAGACCTGAGGACTTGGCAGATTGAGGCGTCCGCTTGAAGTCACATTAACTTCTTGAAAATGGCTCCAAAATCGGAGCCGAAACGTCGAATACAAAACTTTAACGAGATTCAACCCGAACTCTACCATTTCATATACAGGGTTATTCACGTTATTCGACACGAAGCATTATGGCTAAAGCATCATTTGATTTGAAAAATATTTTTCCATTGGGGTGGATAGGGACCTATTATAGCCTAAGAGCCAGCGATCGCCAGACTTACGTTATTTCATAAAAGCTGAAAGTTCATCTGCGCGTGTCCCCAACAAAGGTGAAAACAATCAGCGACTGTGGAGTTTAGATCTTGGTTGCTTGGCCAGGAAACAGACAGCAAAGATTTTAATCCAAGTCATGTGTTTTCTTATATATTTCTTACGAATGTCGTAGCTTCAAGGGCACATTTTCTTGATTACTTATACATAACGTCAAAAGATGGCAAGCAATTCAGCAACAGATGTGAAATAATTTCATCAATATCTTAGATCATTCATATTTTTATAAGTACTTTCAGGATTGAACTATTATTTTCCGTATAAACTTCTATTGTTAACACTCCTGTGAAGCTTCATCATCTTTCTGCCAATATTTCAGTCAAACCATTTCATCAAACTGACAAATAGATATCTGCACCTACTTAACCCTTCAGAAAAGATAAATTTCTCTTACATTGACAAGTAAACAGAAATATCGACATTATAGGCAAGATGGCGTCACAAAAACCTTTCAAATACTGTCAAACGTAAGTATAATTATGATTTAATGAAGTTGAGGGGTGTCTGGCAGGGGGTTGGAACCAGAGTAAGTGTCTGGCAATGGATGATGTGATTTCTAATATCATTCCGAAGAAGATATAAAAAAGCTGAGCTTTATACTTTGACGAAAGTGAGGTACTATATTATACGCCTTTGCTACCTGGTATCTGAAGAAGTAACTATCATCCAAACTTCATAGTCGCTGATCGTTCTCACCTGTGTTAGGGGAATACGCAGAGAAACTTTCAGCTTTTATAAAATAACGAAGGTCTGGCGGACGCGGGCTCTTGCTCTATTAGCGCTATATTAGTAAAACATTTTTTGAAATTTATGCTTCCCTCTGTCAATCACTATTTCGCGTGCGCCAAAAAAGCAGAGTCTTGTGCGGGCAAGGGTTGGCTAATTGTCTTGGGTGTGTCTCACAGATTTTTACGGTTCCCCTGTCATTTGCTCTCACAACTGTAGGAGAACCCAGAAATACCAACAGTGCTACCGTGTTTGTTGGTATATTCAATCAATATACCCCACAACCAGGATTGGTATTTGGGCAACCAAAGATTGCTATTTCATTTTTTTTTATTCAAGTTTATCTCTTTCATTTCCTGATGGGAGACAGTTGGAATATTTTGTTTCTGCATATTGAAGGACTTTTTCTTATGAACTACATTTATTTTTACTGCCGAATTTTGTCCAAATTGTCAATTTTTTAATGGAAGGTTCGACAGGGTCTCGCAGCAAATAATTATTTAGGTAGGTACATGAGTATGAGGTTGAATATAGGATGTTCATTCATTCATTCATGTAGGGGTTACAAACAATAAAAAAAAACAAGGAACATAAGCAAACAGACAGTAGATCATAAAAGAGGCAAAAGTAATATCAGCTATACAATAGGTGTGGATTCAGTCAGTTTATCAATCCATCCTGGCACAAAATCAGCTACTTTTCCAGTTGCACACTGGTAGTGGTCTTACTATACTTCACAGAGATTGCTGGGCATATACATAATCAGTTCTGTGCCAAGATGGATTGGATAAGCTGTATATGGTTTTAATTTCTTTCCTTTTGGAATATATTCTTTTCTTTCATTTTACATAGTTGAAAAATACTTGAAAGAATGGATTTTTTTTATGTTGATCGTCAATAGTTGTTTGAGAGGCCCCAATCACTGTATTTTTCTATAATATTCTTCCGAAATCCGTCAAAACGTTGAATAACAAGATATCATCAACTGCTTATCTTTATTCATTCAACACACTGGGACAACTGAAGGAAATTATTCAATTGTCATTGCACAAAGTTGACAGAATTCTTGGGAGCTGCATGAGCAAACATAATCGACACAACAGGTCCCTCGCCGCTTCCTGGAGATGCCCGGCCGTTCAGATGTGACTCAAACAGGTCAATCTGAGGAGTAGGCCGATTTGGACCTTAGACACAACTCTCACGACAAGACCTGAGGACTTGGCAGATTGAGACGTCCGCTTGAAGTCACATTAACTTCTTGAAAATGGCTCCAAAATCGGAGCCGAAACGTCGAATACAAAACTTTAACGAGATTCAACCCGAACTCTACCATTTCATATACAGGGTTATTCACGTTATTCGACACGAAGCATTATGGGCTAAAGCATCATTTGATTTGAAAAATATTTTTCCATTGGGGTGGATAGGGACCTATTATAGCCTAAGAGCCAGCGATCGCCAGACTTACGTTATTTCATAAAAGCTGAAAGTTCATCTGCGCGTGTCCCCAACAAAGGTGAAAACAATCAGCGACTGTGGAGTTTAGATCTTGGTTGCTTGGCCAGGAAACAGACAGCAAAGATTTTAATCCAAGTCATGTGTTTTCTTATATATTTCTTACGAATGTCGTAGCTTCAAGGGCACATTTTCTTGATTACTTATACATAACGTCAAAAGATGGCAAGCAATTCAGCAACAGATGTGAAATAATTTCATCAATATCTTAGATCATTCATATTTTTATAAGTACTTTCAGGATTGAACTATTATTTTCCGTATAAACTTCTATTGTTAACACTCCTGTGAAGCTTCATCATCTTTCTGCCAATATTTCAGTCAAACCATTTCATCAAACTGACAAATAGATATCTGCACTTACTTAACCCTTCAGAAAAGATAAATTTCTCTTACATTGACAAGTAAACAGAAATATCGACATTATAGGCAAGATGGCGTCACGAAAACCTTTCAAATACTGTCAAACGTAAGTATAATTATGATTTAATGAAGTTGAGGGGTGTCTGGCAGGGGGTTGGAACCAGAGTAAGTGTCTGGCAATGGATGATATGATTTCTAATATCATTCCGAAGAAGATATTAAAAAGCTGAGCTTTATACTTTGACGAAAGTGAGGTACTATATTATACGCCTTTGCTACCTGGTATCTGAAGAAGTAACTATCATCCAAACTTCATAGTCGCTGATCGTTCTCACCTGTGTTAGGGGAATACGCAGAGAAACTTTCAGCTTTTATAAAATAACGAAGGTCTGGCGGACGCGGGCTCTTGCTCTATTAGCGCTATATTAGTAAAACATTTCATGTTGTACAGGCTGTGTCAAAAACACGGAACGTATCAGAGTTGTGATTTTTTAAATGTATATCATCTGATTATAGAATTCTATGATCAAAATAACAGCAAGTTTCATTGATGTTTTGTTCATCTAAACCTTATGGTTTTTGCAAATATTTTACATTTTGTAAAAATTTTGTGTCAATTTCAATGCTTGAACTCTCAACTGGTGCTTACTTGTTTCTTACCAAATTAATGCTTAACCGAACACATTTTTTATATCACACTTGTGAAATATTGACAGACTCATAGATGTGTAAAAATTGAGGCAAAACAAATGAAATCTTTGAACCACAATAAGTTGTTTAATAAAAACCCCTTATATTTCATGCATACAGTAGATGTCAAATTCAATTGACTCGAATACTAGTACACATTTCTATAGCTAACTCTTCACATGCTCAAGTCAAATGTACGTTTTCGTTCTGTGAATCGGTTTGAAGAAATCTATTATCCACCTATGGTGTTTTGTCAAGTTCTATTTACTTATGTTTGTTGAATAAACATACATATATATAAACGAACATACAGTCAAAAATGAAATTGTTCTACGCAAAGGTCAATCAAGCAAGCGAAGAAGAAAAAAGAACAAATAAAGAAAAATTAAAAAAAAAAACAAATGTAAGATTTTTTTTTTCAATAGCTATTAGCTGAATAAAAACTCTTTCAAACTCTGCTTGAATTTTATTGTCGATCGATACTCTTTTATTTCATTTGGAATTGAATTATATATCATGACACCACTATGATATATTGCTTTTTTGCCAATATCGGTTGTTTTTGTGTATTTGATAGAATTGTTACTGAGAATTATTGGATCGGATGGGGCGTTGACTACCCTCTTAGCTATGTTCTTATATGAGGACTTATTGAAATTCAGCGTTAATTTATGTTGATGTAATCAAATGAGAATGCTATCCAAATCAGATTGCATATCAATTTTGATTTTTTCATAACTGTCCGAAAAATATATATAAATTCTTTTGATTTCATTATTTCATGTATACATTTCAATTTTCCGTCACCATATTAATCTTTTTGATCTGGATTCCTATTCTCTATTCATTTGTCAGTGTCAGTCGAATAAGAAAACAGTCTTGAAATTGAGAAAATCAGAATTGAAATAGAACCTGTTGAAGATAATATTGTTCATGAGAAGTTGGAGCTCATCTGGAATATGAAATTATAGGAGTTTGTGCCGTTTTATAGAAGAAATACAGATAAGTTGATTTGACAACAACAGTGACATAACTGACAATTATCCTAAATTTAGTCCAATGAACATTTTCGAAATTAAACTCAATGATTCGAATTAATTATAAAAAGGACCATCCATCGCAGGCAGGTACAAAGAATTGGAATAGCGACAGTTCTGATGAAGAAAGTCGTCCCTATAATCTGCCTAAATATCCAGAAGACCAAAGATTTCAAAATTTCATGCAAAATTATTCGCCTCCGTCTACTCAAGATAAGAAAAATTGCGGCTCATCACATTGTGCAAGCTTTTGTGCCAAATGCAACCAAGATAAAGACGAACATTTCATTGAATGTGAAGGAAAGTGCAAAAACTCTTTTCACATAAGCTGCGCCAAAATTTCGCCCAGTCAAAAGAAGAAAATCATCTCCTTGAAAGGAATCATCATTTGGATGTGTGAACAATGCAGAGATGTGTTCAGTAACTTCATTAGTGAACCTGCTACTGAGAATAATCTGAATAAAATACTATACTTCACAGAGATTGCTGGGCATATACATAATCAGTTCTGTGCCAAGATGGATTGGATAAGCTGTATATGGTTTTAATTTCTTTCCTTTTGGAATATATTCTTTTCTTTCATTTTACATAGTTGAAAAATACTTGAAAGAATGGATTTTTTTTATGTTGATCGTCAATAGTTGTTTGAGAGGCCCCAATCACTGGATTTTTCTATAATATTCTTCCGAAATCCGTCAAAACGTTGAATAACAAGATATCATCAACTGCTTATCTTTATTCATTCAACACACTGGGACAACTGAAGGAAATTATTCAATTGTCATTGCACAAAGTTGACAGAATTCTTGGGAGCTGCATGAGCAAACATAATCGACACAACAGGTCCCTCGCCGCTTCCTGGAGATGCCCGGCCGTTCAGATGTGACTCAAACAGGTCAATCTGAGGAGTAGGCCGATTTGGACCTTAGATACAACTCTCACGACAAGACCTGAGGACTTGGCAGATTGAGGCGTCCGCTTGAAGTCACATTAACTTCTTGAAAATGGCTCCAAAATCGGAGCCGAAACGTCGAATACAAAACTTTAACGAGATTCAACCCGAACTCTACCATTTCATATACAGGGTTATTCACGTTATTCGACACGAAGCATTATGGCTAAAGCATCATTTGATTTGAAAAATATTTTTCCATTGGGGTGGATAGGGACCTATTATAGCCTAAGAGCCAGGGATCGCCAGACTTACGTTATTTCATAAAAGCTGAAAGTTCATCTGCGCGTGTCCCCAACAAAGGTGAAAACAATCAGCGACTGTGGAGTTTAGATCTTGGTTGCTTGGCCAGGAAACAGACAGCAAAGATTTTAATCCAAGTCATGTGTTTTCTTATATATTTCTTACGAATGTCGTAGCTTCAAGGGCACATTTTCTTGATTACTTATACATAACGTCAAAAGATGGCAAGCAATTCAGCAACAGATGTGAAATAATTTCATCAATATCTTAGATCATTCATATTTTTATAAGTACTTTCAGGATTGAACTATTATTTTCCGTATAAACTTCTATTGTTAACACTCCTGTGAAGCTTCATCATCTTTCTGCCAATATTTCAGTCAAACCATTTCATCAAACTGACAAATAGATATCTGCACCTACTTAACCCTTCAGAAAAGATAAATTTCTCTTACATTGACAAGTAAACAGAAATATCGACATTATAGGCAAGATGGCGTCACAAAAACCTTTCAAATACTGTCAAACGTAAGTATAATTATGATTTAATGAAGTTGAGGGGTGTCTGGCAGGGGGTTGGAACCAGAGTAAGTGTCTGGCAATGGATGATATGATTTCTAATATCATTCCGAAGAAGATATTAAAAAGCTGAGCTTTATACTTTGACGAAAGTGAGGTACTATATTATACGCCTTTGCTACCTGGTATCTGAAGAAGTAACTATCATCCAAACTTCATAGTCGCTGATCGTTCTCACCTGTGTTAGGGGAATACGCAGAGAAACTTTCAGCTTTTATAAAATAACGAAGGTCTGGCGGACGCGGGCTCTTGCTCTATTAGCGCTATATTAGTAAAACATTTCATGTTGTACAGGCTGTGTCAAAAACACGGAACGTATCAGAGTTGTGATTTTTTAAATGTATATCATCTGATTATAGAATTCTATGATCAAAATAACAGCAAGTTTCATTGATGTTTTGTTCATCTAAACCTTATGGTTTTTGCAAATATTTTACATTTTGTAAAAATTTTGTGTCAATTTCAATGCTTGAACTCTCAACTGGTGCTTACTTGTTTCTTACCAAATTAATGCTTAACCGAACACATTTTTTATATCACACTTGTGAAATATTGACAGACTCATAGATGTGTAAAAATTGAGGCAAAACAAATGAAATCTTTGAACCACAATAAGTTGTTTAATAAAAACCCCTTATATTTCATGCATACAGTAGATGTCAAATTCAATTGACTCGAATACTAGTACACATTTCTATAGCTAACTCTTCACATGCTCAAGTCAAATGTACGTTTTCGTTCTGTGAATCGGTTTGAAGAAATCTATTATCCACCTATGGTGTTTTGTCAAGTTCTATTTACTTATGTTTGTTGAATGTAGCTGATTATGTTCCTTGCTGAGTCATCACCCGAAATCGATCGAAACGTCTCCGTCGTGAGTACACTCAAGTTGAACTTGTTTTTTTTTAATATAGATTCATATTTCTTCAAGTAAGTAAGTAAGCTATTTATTATCCCAAGAAGCATTACATGTTTATAATTAGAGAATAACTATAAGCACAAAATCATGATAGTTTTGAAAAAAAAACATACATATATATAAACGAACATACAGTCAAAAATGAAATTGTTCTACGCAAAGGTCAATTAAGCAAGCGAAGAAGAAAAAAGAACAAATAAAGAAAAATTAAAAAAAAAACAAATGTAAGATTTTTTTTTCAATAGCTATTAGCTGAATAAAAACTCTTTCAAACTCTGCTTGAATTTTATTGTCGATCGATACTCTTTTATTTCATTTGGAATTGAATTATATATCATGACACCACTATGATATATTGCTTTTTGCCAATATCGGTTGTTTCTGTGTATTTGATAGAATTGTTACTGAGAATTATTGGATCGGATGGGGCGTTGACTACCCTCTTAGCTATGTTCTTATATGAGGACTTATTGAAATTCAGCGTTAATTTATGTTGATGTAATCAAATGAGAATGCTATCCAAATCAGATTGCATATCAATTTTGATTTTTTCATAACTGTCCGAAAAATATATATAAATTCTTTTGATTTCATTATTTCATGTATACATTTCAATTTTTCGTCACCATATTAATCTTTTTGATCTGGATTCCTATTCTCTATTCATTTGTCAGTGTCAGTCGAATAAGAAAACAGTCTTGAAATTGAGAAAATCAGAATTGAAATAGAACCTGTTGAAGATAATACTGTTCATGAGAAGTTGGAGCTCATCTGGAATATGAAATTATAGGAGTTTGTGCCGTTTTATAGAAGAAATACAGATAAGTTGATTTGACAACAACAGTGACATAACTGACAATTATCCTAAATTTAGTCCAGTGAACATTTTCGAAATTAAACTCAATGATTCGAATTAATTATAAAAAGGACCATCCATCGCAGGCAGGTACAAAGAATTGGAATAGCGACAGTTCTGATGAAGAAAGTCGTCCCTATAATCTGCCTAAATATCCAGAAGACCAAAGATTTCAAAATTTCATGCAAAATTATTCGCCTCCGTCTACTCAAGATAAGAAAAATTGCGGCTCATCACATTGTGCAAGCTTTTGTGCCAAATGCAACCAAGATAAAGACGAACATTTCATTGAATGTGAAGGAAAGTGCAAAAACTCTTTTCACATAAGCTGCGCCAAAATTTCGCCCAGTCAAAAGAAGAAAATCATCTCCTTGAAAGGAATCATCATTTGGATGTGTGAACAATGCAGAGATGTGTTCAGTAACTTCATTAGTGAACCTGCTACTGAGAATAATCTGAATAAAATA
>JAVJAQ010005531.1:0-47967 GCA_032362365.1 Zygogramma bicolorata | reverse complement strand
ACCAGTTTCCGTGGAGAACAGACAATTGAAGTCTTTGCTAGCTCTTGCTTGGTTGCTTCGTAAGGGGAGTGATTGACCAGGACGGTATGGACAGATATTCGTCTCACAGTTCTTGAAAATGAATTCAAAATGGAATTCGAAACGTCGAACAAATCAGAAAATACCTAACGGATAAAAACCCAGAAATATTCATCTTGTATAACGAAGATCCGTGAAAACATCAATTTCTATATATATATATATAAAGGTGAGTTTCATCGGGTGTTCAGTCGTTCAATTGGAGAAAAACTCTTCTTTACTCTTCCAAGCTTTCGATAATTTTTATTATCTTTATCGAGGCTGAAATGTCAAATAACTAATGTATAAATGGAAATGGTATAAACTTACTGGTAAAACGAGTTAAATAGATGAACTTGACATAAAATATGAAATAGAATACATCTCTTACTGAATGTTATTGAAACTATTGTCGCTTTCCATGAAAGCCATATCATTTTCAATACTTTTTAAGTTTCAAATGATAATCATAACAACGTTTCAAATATTTTTTCTGAACTAAAAACTAAAAGAAAAAAAGTAGTTATTTCCCAGTCGAGTTTTTTGTTAAATATGTCATTATGTTTTATTCCCTTTTTTTTATTTTCATTACTTTTATATATATATCTAGAATTTGACCAGAGTTTGGAGTGTCAATTATAATGAAATAAGATGAAAATAAGGTCTAGAATTTTGTTACAAATGTAAAATTGTTTTGTAGAATATTGTAAAACATTGTAAATATGCCCAGTAGTTTACCTTTTACCTGTATTTATGCCTTTTAGTTTACCTCTTTCTCTAGCTCAGTCAGACGCCAATGAACATGATGAACTCCTTCCTAGCGGTGTGGTTTCTGTGGAATGCGTTTGATGTCATATATTGTGATTGAAAGAAAGAACCAAATGAAATGTTTTCAAAATCCAATCTATTACCAATTTTCATAGAAAATTTAGTACCTTTTTCATAAATGTGAAGAAGATGTGAAGAAAAACCCAACTTACACACTATTAAATCAACCAAAACATAAATAATGAGATTTGGACAAAAATCCGCTTGATGCAGTTCCGAAATAGTTCTAGACACAAAATGGAAGATTACTAAAAAACAAACACTACCCAAAATGTTTTAATCGCGGTAAATAGTCTATTAGGTTATATCGTGAAGATGGATGACAAAATAAAGTTCAGGAGGTCGAAAATTGAAATAAACACAGGGATAGAAATGTTCACTTGGAATAAGTCAACAAGATATGGATTAATTCTGTGGTACCTGGAATTCTGCTACCGTCTATCTTACTGGATCATGTGAAACTGAATTTTCTGGTACGTACTCGTTTTCCATTCTTCTCTTACTTACTACTCAGGTGATTTCCTTTCAAAAAATTTTCAGCTTTTTTAAAAGCTCGCGTACCTGCTTCTTCTCTCTTTGTTACTTCTCGTTGCTATCACTACCTTTCGATTAAAGGAGTCACTTTCTCAGGCCACTTCTTATAGTCTAATTTTCCTTGATACTATTCTCAATTGATCATTATATATTGAAATCTGATTTTTTAAAAGTTTCCTAATGGTATTCTATTGATTTTTTATAACCTTAATTGATTTCTTTCATTCAATATCTTCTGATTACTAATATTCTGTCAGTTATGTATTCTATGTCAAAGTTTGTGTTTTGTTTTCATGTCTGTTTTTGTAAACTTATAGTATTTAATGAATAATTGATTTTTATTCTGCGTCTGCGTTCAGATTTGGTGCATTCCAGCAAAATCTAACTTATAAATAATGATTTTCACCATTTCGTGTTCCACTATAGTACTACTTGAGTACTTGATACGGTATATTCTTCCAGACAACATTCAGTTTGGCTTCGTAAGAGTGCAAAATTACTTTTTTATTAAATTCATTGAGTGCAACTAATCGCACTATTAATTTTTTTATATGTTGACGCCAACGAAGAGGTCATGGGCGGCTATGAATAATGTTGTCCATCAAAATGTTCTGACAGCAAAAACTGTCAGTATACCCTTTGATAAGCAGAATATTATCTGCCGAAACAGTTTCTTTTGATTTTCAATCATGGGTCGAGAGGATATTTTCAAGTTTCAGTTCAGCTGTATCGCCATTTATGAAAAACACGTGATAGAGGACTATAAGAAACATCTGAAATGTGTAATTCAAATGTTCAAAAAATTGATTTGTTCATAAAATAAAGACCTGAATTTTTGAAATTGTTGAATTTTGTATTCATTCAGTAAGTAATTGCTTACTACTGAAGAAAAGGTTACCATAAAGCATTTCATCATATTCGCTTTGACAAAATACCAACAAAACATAGACGGCTTCGACCCTCTTTGACAACAAAACATTTTCACTTTAATTTCATTCTGGTTACGTATCCAGCGATTTTTTTTTTCGAAAAATAAGCCTGTTACCTTGGTAACAGTCGAAAAACCACGTTTTGTTCTGTTAAAAGTACTGGTATGGAATTTTCATTAATATTCCTGAATGAAACTCAAGAACATAGTATCGAATCTGAGATATAACACAATATTTCAAAAATGAAAATTTTTCATTAATATTCCTGAATGAAACTCAAGACCATAGTGTCAAATCTGAGATATAACGCAAAATTTCAAAAATGAAAATTTTTCATTCTGGATGTTCCTCTCCGAGCTTCGAGGATTCTTCGCCCAACGAGTAACACACTTGAGATCGCAATCATCTTGGCATTAGAATTCGATTCTTGAGCGTTCCGAAAAGGCGTCGAACCCACCACTGCCCGCCTGCATCCTCGAGTCCTCCGCCGTACTCGCGCGTTCATTCAGCGCTGCTAAAAATAGCGCCGCGCCAAACTCTTCGCCGCGTGCTGCTTGCTGCAGCAGGAGGAGGCACGCCGCGACGCCGGTCACGGCCAGCCGAGAGCGAAACCGGCGCCTGCGCGCCGCGTCCGAAAGTGAAAACGCGGTCCCACTCCTTCCCCTACCTTTCGCTTTCCGACCCCCAACTTTCCCTGGCGGTGCGTGCCGCGAACGCGGCTTTAGTAGGCCTCCGCATCAGCAGCATCGAAGACGTGCAGCGAACCGAAGGTCACACACACTCACGTACGAGAATGGCACCTCGACGCCACCTGGGCCAAGCGCAGGGCCTGCTGGAGGGCTACGACGAGGGCAGCTTCACGCGCTGCTGCGTGCCCTCCGGGGAGTGCTTGCGAGCCCAGCAGCAGATGAACAACAACGACCACATGATCATCTCCCTGGACGATCTCCGGGACACGGTGCGCGTCACCTGCAACAACGAGATGTGCATGTCGGGCAGGTACATGCACAGGGAGTGCTTCGAACAGTGGGAGCAGTCGGTGCTGGCCTATTTGAAAACTTGTGGCCGGGCTAGGTCATGGTCCGAGCGCCAGCGGCACCAGAACCTCTGGACGAAAAAGGGGTATGATCTGGCGTACAAGGCTTGTGGGTGCAAGTGCGGTCGCGGGCACCTCAAAAAGGACTTGGACTGGATGCCTCCTCCGCCCACTAGCAATATCTTCGGCAGGATCGAGGAGGTGGACGCCACGAAGAAGAAGAAGCGCAAGAACAGGAACGTCAGGCCGACTCTGGCGATCTCTGCGAATCACGGGCTCGGAGTCGAGGTCAGGGCCAGGGCCGGGAGTTTGTCCTGCTCGAGCACGGGGTCTTCCAGTCCTCCGACCTCTGGGAGCGAGCCTAGTGTTTCGCCTGTTCACGCACACGCCAAGAAGAAGAGCAAGGTTGAGGTTCCTGACAAAATACGGTGAGTTTCATACTCAATTCGCTGTTTTTATCGCAACTTGTCAGTAAAGTACTAGTTTTTATCTATTTTATGGAGGAAATCGTTAATGATATGTCGAGGGATGCTTGACTTTGTGATTAATCCAATAAAACGTTACTACATAGATTTCAATGAGTGTCTGATATTCAATAAAACGATTTCGCGGGTATTTTGATATGAAAAGTTCTTTGTAAGATGAGTCCGCGAAGCTTTTCTTCTTCCTGCTATACACTGTGTCGAAAAATGTTTCATCAAGTATTCAGGTGTTTGACAAGTGATGTTTTGAATTTTCTGGGTTGATATAAAAAAAAAGATTTCACGAAATTTCTTTACTTCTTGAAAAACATCGATTGATCTGAAATCAAATATCTCGTGGCAACTTCTGCCCATTTTCACGTAGAATAACAGAAATGGATTTTTCATGCTAGAGAATGTGATACAAGTATACACAAAAGAAAAAAGACATGAAGGTAGCGTCTTCCAGTACTGAATGAAACTCCGTCAAATTTGAATTTTTTATAGATATCCACACGAATCATATCACGTTAAAATTGATCTTGAATCAAAAATTGAACTATACCAGGGGAAGTTGATACGTATGAGGGAAGCTGATACATATGGGGGCAGTTTTTTTCTTTGGGTGATATATTTGTGTTGTGCTCAGTAAGAGATTTCAAATTTTTTTAGAACATGTATATTTTCAATTACTATCGATATATAACAGTGAAAAAGGAAAAGATTATGAGGAAAAAACATAGTCCCTCTATGCATCACGCGTCTGTCAATATACCATATAGATACATATAGGAGCAATACAAGAATTATGAAATAGGTAAACTTGAACATGGGTTTATATCATTTCTTTTCTTCTTTTTTTGTTGTCCTGGGCATCTGGGCTGTATGTTAATAAATGAACATATAACAAACAGTGCTCGTTGAAGTGGTGTATAAGGGACTGTCCCACAGTTTAAGTTTTTTCTCTATACACCACTGTACACCTTCAAGAACACATACTTACTCATCAATATCATAAAAGAAATCTGAACAGATGAAGGATTTCGTGTAACCTTTCAAACAACCACAAAAAAATTCGCAAATATATTTTGACTACCCTAGAAGTAACGACAATAAGTTTGGTACATGTAGATGAAAGATCGGCACTCATTCAGCCATTGACACATTTTCAATGTTCATTATGACGATCGGTGTGGATCAGGAGAAATATATCCAGAACGGAGCACTAACGATGCGAAAAAGTTTAACCATTTTGCTAACAGATGGAGTATAATACGTTTTTCCCTCTATGTACTATGTTCCATTATACTGATTATACACCACCTGCCTCTACCCAACTCTGTTTTGCTTTACATACCTACACTCATTCAAAATCTGAAACACATTGAAAATATTCTTATAAAAATATAAAAAACCCCAAAAAGAGTCGTTTTTCGTCAAACTGAAGATATTTCCAGTTTCATTAGAAAAAATTCAAATTTATCAACTCTGCGTTGCCTTGCAGACCCTTGTTTGCATTGAGAATATTTCAATAGCCTATCTGGTATAAAAGCGAAGTTCCACAAACTAGCAATGCCTACGCTGCCTTCCAATACTTACCAAAACGGAAATCAATACATATTTTCGAATTATCCATCTTACCAGAAGTCACCTTGAGAGTTTTAAACAAACCATGAAGTTATACTAATGAGCGAGCGCTGGTGAGAGAATAAATATTAGTATGACACTCATATTCACAATAGAACCTGCTACGCATATTCACTACATATCTATATATTTTATGAATCAATTCTCATATAACTAGATATATGCGTGGAATTCTGTTTGTATCTTGGTTCGCATCCAGTTGAAACTCTAGCTAAACATTTTTTGTTCATCATGAAAATCTTCCATTGTTAGTTATCTACGCAATACCAGTAGATAATAGATTATTTACGCTTTGCCGAGTGTTGTGCTTTCAGTTTGGATAACTCGAGGGATAACTTCCATTGTCACATTCATAACTACATAAAGTAAGGATTTCTTGCAAAACGAAAATAGTACGTGATATCAAGAGCAAATCCCTCTAAAAATCAACGGGATTCCATAATTATACGATAATTCATACGAAAGCAATGAAAATTGTATTTATCATTAATTGTGTCAGCATAGAGGCAAACGAATCATTGAATCAGTAAATAAAGGCCGTAAGTTCGAGCAAATATGAGGAATTAACAAACTCAAATACTCAATTTCTGCAGACAGAATTGAAAAATATCGAATAACGTATTCTAGTTCTATCTCTCATGAGCATCTCGCCTCGCATCTCGCGCAATTTTTTTTCTAGGACTTTCATCTTGACAATCTCTAACGCATTCAATAATTTCAATTCTCTAGATTACGGAAAATTATTGTGAGCCGATATAGGCTTACTAGTCAATTGGTTGTGAATTCCTACACGTAGTGAACTTATCTCTTTGAGATATATCCAATATATTTTTTTTCTTTTCAGATGTAGATAAATATTTCTGAAAACTGTAATATTCCTCCATAAATCGTTTCAAGAAACGAATTGGAAAAAAACAAAAAATTAAAACAGGAGTATTTTTCGTAAGAACTTATTCACCCAAACACTATAGTGATAAAATATTCTTGTAGACGACATAAGATTGGTTGGGTTAGCATCTTCTGAATTCAATGGATTCGATTTTTTCATAAATTTGTTGAGCTTTCTATCGTTGGGTGATTTCTGAAATGAAAAAATTCGGAAAAACAATTTATCTGAGTTCACAAATATGACTTCATGTCGAGCATTGAATGAGAGTTAAATGGAGCATAGAATGAAAGAGTAGCTGAGAAATACACTTCCCTTGATGAGTTGCCAGAAGTTGAATTTTTCGAAAAATCAGTCAATTGAGACAATTTCGAAAAACGACACTCTACGTCAATTTTATCAAGACACCTCAACAACCCAAGCAACAACCAAGAAAAGTGTATTTTTTGGTTTTCAGCTCCCCTGACACTATTCGGTCACTGTTACTTTTGGTCTCGCTTTTGATAATCTTCATTCAATCATCGAAGGAAAACTTTCAATTTCCAATAGGTGATCAAAGACGATAATAGGATGTAACAATATTCACGAATGGAGAATGATCGTTTTGAAAAGACTGCATGAATCATTTTTTTTTATTAATGGAAAATAAAAATATAATTGGATTATTGTAGCCTGCCTTCGAGCAATGAATTAATATCAAATCACTTATTGGGTTGAAGTATCATAATTCGTTTTTTTACACTTGTACTATAATAATACACATATTTCCATAATCTGTTTCCTAATGAGGTCCATTCAGCTTCATATTGAAAAACTATATTTATTGTAATGGAGAATCTGTATCATAATGAGTTAATTGTGATACAGATTGTTCTCGGATCTGTCATTACGATGAGAAATCAAATCACTTTATTATCTTCAAGACATAGTTCACTGTATAAGATTCGTCAAAATATGTCTGAGTACTTAAATATGAATATTTACAAAAACTTTCTAAACTATTAGAACACATGAAACAATAACAGACAAAAAAAAAGGAAATATACAGATTAGTACGGAAAAACATATTAAAAGTATTCATCAAGGGTGTATGGACATTTCTCCACCAATAATTGCTTAAGTTTCATTTTGAATGTGCTCTCATGCCTCGATTCACTTAGCGAAACCGGGAGATTATTGAAAATCTTCGCATCAACCCTGCAGGGAGCTTTGAAAGAGGCCATAATTTTGAAAATGGGTGTACGTAGCTCTTTCTTACGACGAGTTTCATACACATGAAAATCTTCATTGCTCTGGAACTCATCTCTATTTTTGGAAACAAATACACAAATTTCGAAAATATATATACCAGTGATGGTCAGAAGGTTGAGAACTCTGAAGGCGTCCCTACAAGAATCCTATTTTGTGAGGCCAAAAATGCACCTGATAATTTTTTTTTTGTGAATATGTGAATATGTGAGATGAATATGATGAATATGACGTCGAGTTTCCCCATAGAAACACACCATACCTGAGTCGGCTCTCCACTTGAGCGTAATACAGATTTATCAATTGTGGTCGAGATAAAATCAATTTGAGGTTCTTAAACATATAGTGAATCGAAGATAATTTAGCGATGAGGGACTTGCAATGATCCTTCTAATTCAAATAGGAATCTATGTGAATACCCAAAAATTTACAGCTATCATTAAAAGTCAAGCAAGTATTATTCGCCATGATATCCATTTTTTCTGGCATCCGTTGAGGTCTCCGAAATTGGATTACATTTGTTTTCTCAGCATTGAAATAAAGGAAAATGCTACTAAACCAAGCTACTAACTGATTCAAAGTCGTTTCACATGCTTCTTTCAATGCTGGTTGATTATTATGCGATATAAGCAGTGATGTATCATCTGCGTACATTGTCAATTTTATATTTGGAAACAAGGTACTCAATTCGTTGATGTACAAATTAAAGAGCACCGGACCAAGGACAGAACCTTGGGGAACTCCCATATAAGATTCGGTGCTGGATGATCTTACATCTCGAAGGTAATTATTTTCGAGGTATCAGAGACCCACGAATTGTGAACGACCCTTGATAAAGGATTCAGTCCATTTCAGAGCAACTCCCCGGATTCCATAACTGTTTAATATACATATAAGTGTATTTTGATCTACGCAGTCGGAAGCTCGACACAGGTCACAGAAAATTCCTATGGGTGACCTTGGTCAAGAAAATGAATGGGACTATCATGAAAATCGTGAATTTCTGTGATGGTCGACTCACCATTCCGAAAATCATGCTGTGATGTGGAGAGAACATCGTATTTATTTAGAAAGTTGTTCAGTCTATCCAAGAATCCATATTCAAATATCTTGGAAAAAGCGGTTGTAATAGTAATGTGGTAATGACAGTGGCGGAAAAATTCGGTTCAAAATAAAATTAGCATTTTCAATACAATATTGAACTCTATCGAGACTAGCAATGATGGAAAAAATGTAAATATTCCTTCCACTTCCAGATCAGTCGGCCCACAATACGAATATAAATATAATATTTATAGTTATTTATTATTTAAAATGTACTCGTTTCGTTAATGCTCGTGTATTAATAACCATCACTAAATGATCGTTGCATAATATTTCATTATTCAAGGAAGATATAGGTATTGGATTTTTTGTTTAAAATCTCTTCAATCAATCGTGTATATTTTTTCAAATTTATCCGCTATTGATACTTAGTATCACATAAAATAACGAAAAATAATAAGCTATTAGTATACTCACATGGGAATTGTCGGGAGATTTGAAAAAAAATCTGTTACCTATTCATTATTTCATTTACCAATCAGCATGATGGAACTGAGAGCTCCCAAATGCCTTAAGTGTTGCTTCTCGTGCAAATTCGGGAACTGCACTAGAAAATGAAAAAACGCCAGTTTGTTTGAACTCATTGAAAAAATAAACGAAGGGAACAGGATATCGATCAGAATATACCCGAAGAATTAAGATGCAGCTAGAAAATCCTCGAGAATCTTTCTACTCGAAAACTACAGCATTATCAAAATTTGTAGTGTTATAATCTCCAAATCGTATACAAGTAAACAGATCATTATTGGCTTCATAAGAAATATTGAACAGTTTTGAGAGTTTTCAATAAAATGCTCAATGAACTACCAATACGTGGTATTGAACGAATTTCCGATGATTAACCGTAACGTAATTCAATTTTTATAAAATAGATCAAATTCTGATGGAAAACAGCCGACACTAATTCAGTCATTTTGAGAAATGTGTTATTGGATTCAATTCACTTCTGGGGGTTCTGAAATAATTCTCGACAGGATGACAGCCTTCTTGTATATTAGCTCTGTATTTGAAGTCGAATTTGAAATAAGTACCAGCATTGAATCAGTTTGCAAAAGATACAAAACCAAGTCTTTCAATGAGGCTTGTATTTTCTCGCTCCTTTCTGAATCCTGCATTTTCCATTTTCAATTTCATATTATCAGGAGATGCAAACCAAGATTCAATCTGTACTTTTTGAAGCTTCGTCCAATAATATTCGCAAAAATTTCGTTGACTTCACTTCTAACGAAAATATAGAATCGTACTCGATATGTAATTCATTTACTGCTCAGATGTGTTATAATAATAGGAATTATCGTTTTTATCAGAGCTCTTGGTCACGTCCAGTTCCATAAATGATACGCCAAACCCAACCCACCGCAATTGAAAATAGCATAGTACCCGTACTGTTTGAAATAATCGGCACCCAGTTATCAGTTGCAACCTACGACATATAAGATAATACTTCTGTAAATAACATATTTATCGTGGCTCGTTATTATGATTGGAGATAAATATGAACGAGCCTTCTTTCTATTCGATGATGAGAGAAGTGCATTCACGATCTTTTAACCTAGAACTAGAGGTGATAAACAACGTCCTTATCTCGCTATTGATATCCGCGATTGACGAATCAAAGAACCTTTCCATGTCAAAGCAAGTTTTCAAATCAAGTACCATATCTTTCGTTGAGAAGAAAATTCGCGTTTCTACTTTTCAATTTTCACTTATAACAAATATCTCAAGTGCTCTAATTATTTCCGGAAATTTTATATAGGGCACGATCGAATATTTTAAAAATTATCCAGTGTCGAAAAAAATTTGAGCTTGCGTGGTATTCGGTGAGAAAATTTCACACCATGATATTTAAAAAAATTATTAATCCAGCCTGATATTTTAAATTAATTTCTCTGATTGTCAAATTGATCAGGGTTTTGCTGTTTTTGACATAGATATGTTTTTTTTGTCATTTTTGTTCAACCTGTTCTATCAGGAAGCTTTATAATTACAAATTTGAAAAAATAATATAGGAATATCGAACAAATTTCGTCAAATAAAAAAAAAATATCAACTTCAGTTAACCCATATGCTGAAACTCAGATGGGTTTCAGCCCAGTCTATCGCCGTATGGTATTTTAGTTACCTAAAGGTGGTATAAGTAAATTCTTACTGGTAACATGACGCAATTTTGAAGAAATTACTATTTAGGTATATCTACCATATTTCGTTAAATAAAAAAATTGAGAACTTCAGCTACACCAAATTCTAAAATTCAGATGGGTTCTAGTTCGGTCTATCGCCCTTTCATAATTTTAGGTCACTGAAGTTGGTAGAAATGTATTTTGCATTATTCACAGATAAGTATATCCACTTTATTTAAAGGTTGTAGATCATATGTTCATTTTTTGAACTGTTAAAAAATTTTCACTTAAATATCGTGGCGCCTCGAAAAAAATTCCGAAGCTTTTTTTTAGTTGCCATGTGAAGTAGTCGAGATTGAGGCATCTTATTGGTTGAAAAGTGGTGTTGTGAAATTTTCACATAAACAGACCTTATGAGCAGGTTTTTCGGTAAAAATCTCAGCATCTCACGATTAATTTTCATCCAAACAAAGAGGTTTCACCGTGAAGGCTTCAAAAAAATGGTTGATGAAATCGTAAAATGTGAAACCTACAGCAGCCACCTAGTGCGACCTGAAGAAAGGGTAGTACGAGGAGTGGTACTTGTTTCTCTCTTTTAATCGGAAAGGAAAAATAAATTATGAAAATCGATGAACATTGTCACAAAGGTTACTACAGTTTCGTTTTATACAGACATCATCAAATGAATACTATAAGCTGCAAAATGAGACCTGAAGTACATCTTTCTCTCATTGTTGATGAAGATTAATAGTCATTGATAGCTTCTTTTCCTGAATTATGCCTACGTGAGATATTGTGGGTACGCTGATTTGAAAAACGGCGAACAGATTTCGGATTAAATTCAATCCACTTGATCATTCACTAGATCGCATTCACAATATTTGTTTCCATACATTCCTATATATTTTGAACGATTGAGTGTCTAACTTTTGCTCACAGAGTGTAGAATTTCCGTATAGTTTACTTTCGGGAACCTGTGATTGCATTTCGAGGAATTGTTTGAAAACGTCGAATCGTTTTCTCCTAGTCTGAATGATCTCTCATGTTCTGCATATCGGTTTGAAAACTATCTGCCACACTGCCCCACATGGAAGCTATTGCACTTGGGACACTTAAGCTTATGAACTCCAAATTTCTCCATCCTGTGTTTTTTTTTCTTTGCCATTGAAGATGGAATCAGTTGGGTAAACTGGCATCCGACCTGATTACCACTTCAATCGTACTTGTTGTTTTACCATAATATATTAGTTTTATGAATTGTCTTCAAATTTTGATCTTAGGGTATTTCAGTCTGAAACTAAATTTGTTACTCTGCTTTCTGATTCACTTGATATGAGTACTTGAGTACTGTCTGAATGTCATTATTTTGTGGGGGATAAATCTTCTCTTCGTAGTTTTCTGGTTTCTAACCTTCTACAATCTGAAAAAATAGGTATTAATATTGGAATTTATAAAAGTTCAGGAGGGTATAGACCTCCCATCTACCACAAGTTGCTGCGTAAATTGAAAAACAGTTCCTTTCGGAGAGCAAGTTCAATTAGTTAGCAACTTTTTGTGGTAGTTTATAAACCCAAAAAACTTCGAAGATAACCCAATATTTCCTGTATAGGTCAGTTTATAGTATTCGTTTGTTAATGTCCTCACAGGATGAAACTACAAAAAGTTTTTTTACAAATATAAGTGGTAAAAAAACATAGGGAGTTCCATTTCTCGCTCCGTTCTACGTCAAACACTGCAGTACCTATCAGTCGTTGAAAGAGGCGTAAAAGTACTTCATCACGAATAGTCCATTGATAGCTAACCAGCCGTTGAAGAAGTAATAATTTTCGAAGTTCTCAATAGAGGACCCAACAAGGTATCCAACATCCAATCCAAATTCACCTAAAATTGTTGCAATAAATAATTTTGCACTTTGTGTCGGCATTTACTGATCGTTCAGAAGTTCCGCGTGTCATCGTTGACAAAAGATGCAGATTTTTTATATAGGCCATTCCTATTATTTTCGAACTACTTTGAATCGAGAGAAACACAGCCTCGAGCATCAAGAAGTTCGTCAACAGCAATTATTCTAAATGGAACGTCGATATGTTCCTAGACGGCCGTTTGGACGACGGAAGATTTGCTTCGACAACCTTTCGCCCGCTGGGAGAACCAACCTCTTTGAGGTTAAATCAGCCCTCACTAATGCGTGGATCAATCCATCAGTAGTCAGATAATTAGTGGCTGCCATTATAGTGATGATATAATATCAATTTTTTTTCAATATTTACTTCAATAAGGTTCGTTTAATTTTTTGAAACTCCACTGAAGTAACAAAACTATTATATTTGTAGGAAAATTCCTTAGACAACAAAATTAATAATCACCAGTTCATAATTACAGATTCGAACATTCAAATTGTTCCATACGGAAATTATAGTGTTAAAATAACAACATAAATGCATACTCGCGGCTATTTTTATCGTGGAATTTAAAAATAGACTTGTTTACCTATTTTTCTAATTGCTTACAATATATTTCGAATTAGTTTTCGCCATATGGTTCGAGTTCATAATCGAATATAGATTAGCTTTCGGGTATCTGCGAATTACGTAACTTGTTTTTCTTACATGGGTGCAGTTGTTGCCATACTTGGAAGGAGTTTGAATAATGGGATCAGATTGTTGAAAAACGAATGAACGTTAGATTCGATTTAAACGAATGTTTTTGAACCTATTCGAAGAATTTTTTCACTCCACTATATTATATCAATGATATTCTGGAGGAATCTCTCAATTTTTTTTCTTTGATTTAGGTTTGTTATGGCCTTAAGTTTTCTGCAGTCCTTCAATACTTTTGTGAATCTTACCGTAAGAATTTGACGGTTACGCCAGATTCTCGTAGTGATTCGCTGGTGTTTCTCTCAGCGAAAGAGTATAAATACGGTTGTAAGAATGCCAATAATAAATCCTTAGTTATCTCAGAATTGAACCTCCTACTGAATGAACATAGAGAGAGTCTGTAATAGAATAATTGTGTAAGATTACTGGAGGGGAAGTTTTTTTGAATGTTTCGCAAAGGAACTGGATTCACTTTGATTTCACCCCTTCGAAACGATTCAAGAAATGAAATTGATAAACTTTTTCTGCGAGATCCCAATTTCGAGACTAGACAATATATCATAAACAGTATTGACTCTTAAATAAAGCGTAATGAGTGTAGTATTCTGTGGAAGATGCCGAATTACTTATATCAAGTATTTCTGTGTTTTGAAATTTTTCAATTCTGATAGGCCTTGTTAGAAACTGATAGAATAAATGAGAAAATACAAGCTCAGACGATGATGTATTGTCTGGATCGAAAAATTATTCTAGATGTTTTATATCATATATTTCTAATAGATCTACTAGGACGAGTAAATATGTCAGACTCGATATTACATTTACCATACCACTTTGATCTTCTGCTCTTATATAAATGAAATCGTAATTGTATTCCTCATCAAATCTCGTACGTATGAAAATAATAAGAAATATTGACAATAGGTATATAATATATATGATCTATCGAACATTTTTTATGCATCACCTTCCTCATAATGAAAAAAAAATCTGAATAAATTTTGATCCTTCATATCATATTTCAAGGGATTTTTTCGAAACTGCGTCATTGATCATATCGAATTATATTGAACCAAATCGTTTTTCAACTTCTCAAAACAAGGGTATTTCCGAAAGTGTTCCACTTCCAAAAAAAAACGGTACAGGTATTGATGAAAAATTTTTCACTTCACAATGATTTTCAAAAATGCATCCCAAAATCTTTTGGGAGATTTTGATATTCAGCCGATTTGTGGCCGATTGAGTAAATTTTTGAATTCCATCTACTTTCTTTAATGTCGAATCGATATGGATTTTATGCTGAGTTACGTCAGAATTTTTCTCTGCTGGTTCTGTGCGAAAGGCAGTTATTGTTGGTTGCCTAGATACCAATCTCGGTAGGTGAGGTCCGGTGAGGTCTGTTTATCAAATACACCAATCAATCCGGTGGGAGTGTGAGTTTTTCTACGGTTGAAATAGCAAGTGCTCTATTGAGAACATCAATAAATCGCCCCAGAGCCCAACTTTAGCCGTCCCTTACCCGCCCAAGGGTCTGACTTCTAGATACACTCCTGAGAGTGTTTCAAAACAAGGGATATAAAATGAGAAATTAATAATTCTGAGTGAAATCTCTGATTTGAAAATTTTATTCACAAAATTTCATGAGAAGCACTTCTCGCAACTGATTAATATTATACCTTACAAGAGTGGTTCAGAATCCTACCATTTTGTTCTCGAAACGATGTAAGTATGCAATTATATGGAAAAGATGAGGAATTGATATGTACAGCTCATCCAATCTTGCAACAAACTCAGCTACTTTCTAGTTGCACACTGATAGGACAGACCATGACGAAAAAAATACACCTACTAGGAATACATTTTAATACAGTGAACACATGTTTAGTGTTTTTTTTTTCTTACTATACTTCACAGAGATCACTGGGCACATACGTCATTAGTTTTGTGCCAAGATGGATTGGATAAGCTGTACTACCGAATCACTCGGAAGTTGTTGGAAATGTTTTGCGTAATTTTCATCTCCAAGTCAACGTACTTCCGGAATTGAAGCAAACAATTAAAACCGTACAATTTCAACAAAAATTTGAAAGATCACCTCATATTCCAGAAAAAAAAACGACTACTCTGTGTAGGGTCCTATATTTCGTTATATTATATTATTGGATCAAACATCAAAATCAGGTACTCATAAGATTTTTTCCTGATTTCTCGGCATCCTTTCAATTCAATATACGCTTTCCACTCAGCGATATCCGCGCGAAAGCCGTTCTTATACCAACCAACCCTTCGGCCCTCAACTTACAAACTTCTTAAATTCAAAGTGAATGTTAATTCGTATCTCCTGTCCCATGATTCACGCGGTGTTCTTTGAACATTACAGGGCTTCTCTTTCGTGTGAATCTACATGTAAAAAAAATATGTGAATGTGGAACAAATTGTTGACACTCCAGGAAGTTATGGAAAAAAGTAACGGTAAAAATGTTCTTGTTGGTCAAAAACGAACAATAAAATCAAAATTGTGAAAAAAATGTATATACAGGGTGTAACATCAGTACGTCGAAATATACAAGTGACGTAATCCCGAGATGATTTTGAGAAAAAATGTTCATACACTTTTGTCCGGAAATGCTTCTTTGTATATAAAGTTTGGTGAAAATAACTAGAATTCAAAAAAAGATGAAAAATGAATCGATATGTACTACCAAATCACTCGGAAGTTGTTGGAAATATTTTGCGTAATTCTCATCTCCAACTCAACTCACTCCCAAAATTGAAGCAAACAAGGAAAACCGTATAATTACATCACAAATTTGAAAGTTCACCTCATATTCCAGGAGAAAAAAAAACGACTACTCTGTGTAGGGTCCTATATTATGTTACATTATATTATTGGATCAAACATCGAAATCAGGTATAGGAGTTTTTCCTGATTTCTCGGCATCCTTTCAATTCAATATACGCTTTCCACTCAGCGATATCCGCGAGAAAGCCGTTCTCATTCCTACCAACCCTTCGGCCCTCAACTTGGAGAACGGCGAGGGTGAAAAGACGTCTTTTCACGGGCGTCGTATTTTTGCCGCTGTGCAACCCCCAGGATCGATAGCGCCGGTTTATCACCTCGCCTGCCACCTTGACCTAGCCAACCAGCGTGTCTCTAGTGAATGGAATGTTTGGATACACATTCCGTGCCTTGAGGCCATTTTTTCGTTGTTGCGAGTTAATTTCCACATCAATGTCGTAAGACTCAAGAAAAAGAAGTAATGTTGATATCATACTTGAACTTGAACTCAAAGAAATAACTATCATGGTATGTTCATACTCCAGGACTGCGATCTTTAGCTTTGCCATGAGATTATTATAGATATCTGCGAGGTTTCGATTCCGTAGGTATGAGTATAAAAATCCCTCTACTCTGTGCAATGTGCCACGTCCATGACAGTGTTGAAAGTTTGACAACGGCTATGTTGAAAGGACTACGAACGCAACATGAACTTGGTGGAATGTAATGCTACGAAAACCCAGGCATGTCTCTTCTCAAGAAAAGCCGATCTATCATCGTCTAATATTCAGATGTCAGGAGTGACTATTCCTACAAAATCAAGTATCTCGATGCTAGGAATTACAATCAGTGATGATCTTTCATGAGAGAACCATGTGAGATCGATCGCTGGAGGTGCTTCCCAGAAACTTGGATTTCTATTTCGTGCGAAGAAATACTTCACTTCTCGTCAGCTTCTAATGATCTACAAGGCTCAGATACGACCTGTAATGGAATACAGTTCTCATGTTTGGAGTTCGGCACCAAAATATTCATTGAGGCTTCTCGATTCTATTCAGAGAAAGGCAATTCGTCTCGTTGGTGATTCTTCGCTCACAGACTCGCTCACTTCATTGGAACATCGTAGAAGGGTCTCTCTTCTATAGATACTTTCACTGTCGATGCTCTTCCGAATTGTTATCAATCGTTCCACCCTTGCCAATATCTACACGGATAACTCGACGAGTAGAGAATTCTCTCCTCTTTGTTGTGAATTTTATTATTATTATTAATATTATTTGGAAACCTGTCGATCCTCTCTTGCTAGGGGATCTTTTTTCAATAGAACAGCTGAGCTTTGGAACTCCTTACCAAAAGAGGTTTTTCCTGAGGCTTACAAACTTCATATATTCAAAGTGAATGTTAATTCGTATCTCCTGTCCCTTGGTTAACGCGGTGTTCTTTGAACATTACAGGGCTTCCCTTCCGTGTGAATCTACATATAAAAAAATATGTGAAGGTGGAACAAATTGTTGACACCGCAGGCAGTTGTGGAAAAAAATAACGGTAAAAATGTTCTTGTTGGTCAACAACGGAAAATGAAATCAAAATTGTGAAAAACATGTATATGTGTAAAATATGTACGTTGAAATATTCAAATGACGTATTCCTGAGATAATTTTGAGAAAAAAAAGTCTATAAACTTTTGTCCGGAAATGCTTCTTTGCATGAAGATATCTAAAATTTAAAAAAACTTTTGACAAAAACCAATCATATTTTAAGAAAGTTCAATAATCTGTATCTCGAAAATGAATCATTTTCCGATGAACATTTTATAGAAAACAGTTGTTAGTTTTCATAAGGTTCCCAGCAACTTCTCTTAGCGTTTAGGAGCTAAGCAATATGCATCGATATAGAAAATTGTAAATATCTCGAAAATGATCACTCCGAGCGTTGCTGAGGAAGGGTAGCTTTTTTCGGGGCTTTTTTTTTTCATGGACAAGGAGTGGGAATTATGTTTTTTCATGGAAAGAACCGAAGGGTTACTGTCAAAAAAAGTTAGGGCAATTTGCAATGAAGGATGACAGCGTTCGCAGCGCCCTCTAGATGTTACATGAAAATTATTATGAAATTATGATTTTCTACGTCAAAAAACCACGGGTACCAAATTTCGTACGGATAACTTATTTTTTGCAGGAGTTGTTATTTTTAGAAAGCGAACAAAAAATTTCAAATTCAACATCCTGTATCCCCGAAACGAAGCATTTCCGGACACAAATTTGTATAGACTTTTTTTCTCAAAACTGTCTCATGAATAGGACATTTGAATATTTTAACGTACTTATTACACCCTATATAAAGTATTACTTGCCGTGCGGCTCTCTTCGATAAAAATAAGTTTTGATTTTGAATTGTCTTAGTAACAAATCACAATGTGAGGAACTTCGGAGAATACCTATTACTTATGGAACTTATACAAGTGTGAAAGTCCAGCTCAATTAGTGGAATTAATAAAATTTCCGCTAAAAAATTGAATAACCTTTTTTATTTTACCTCAATATGAGTTGCTGCATCAACAACCAATTATCAGAGCAGGAGAGAGCGAGGAACTCGATAAGCAATGTTATAAAAGGTTTAAGGGTTCTGTTGACGGTTCTGTATTTCACATCCTCAGTAACGTTCAGGCTTCACACAGATACGCAGTTATGAAACCCTCGTCCTGTCGAGTTGAAAAACATTATTTGCAGAATGTTTTCGAACAATCTCATTCATTATTATAAAACCAAGAACAGAAATACTCATGTTTCTTTAAAACCTATCGGTTATGCTAGCAAGAAAAATGCTTGTGACACTGAGGAAAGCATTAATATCGTGTTGTTTCAGAATACCACAAGTATTGCCATTTTCTTGAAACTACTTCCTAACTATGAGAATCTGGGAAAATTTTATAATCATTTGGGAATTCCCAAATCGGTATGGACGAATATGCTCCTAGTCAAAACTGTTGTTATATTTGTTCTGAACCATTTCACAATCTCTCAATTCTCTTCTTAGGACTTCTGGGGTGTCCACTTTTATGATATCTACATTCCATCAGTGATTTTTTCTGCTAACAGGTGTGGCAGCAGTAAAGTATGAGTCAGATTTCTAGGAACTATTTTCTCATAGGATCATCTGCATTGTCGACAGCACGACCAAAGGGGTCTACAGGTGTCATAACAATAATTATAATTTTTTTTGTTCTGTCGATTGTGTACACATTTTTCGGAAGAGAAACAACCCTCGAGCTTCGCAAGAATTGTTCTGTAGTTAACAGTTCCGTTATTTATCACCTTCAGAGTTTTTTTTCCTATCTCTGTATTGTGAGCCAAAGAACTTGTCCATTTCTGTCTTAGTACGCAAATACAGAGTCATAAGTATCACCTTCCCCTATTCATTCGATTCTTATTCTATCCTTAACTTCAATAAAATGCTGGCAGTATTCAGGTTTGTAACTCGTGATCTGTAGCATCAGCACCAAATTGTCAGTCCTACTAATTCGAATAAAAGAAATAAAATTATCGTCCTTCTATCGGTTTCGATCCAAATAACCCCTGTTTTTTGTCATAGCGTCTATAATGTATTTCGGTCCAGGAATATTTCCGAGAACGTCTCGAAGTCTTTGAAGTATACTTCGAAAAACTTTCTAGATTTTTTATTCTCTCGACAGTCATATATTTCCGACGAAACTCAGAGCGAAAAGAGAACAGTTGAAAGAATTATGAAAAGTTGAACGGGGTAATTTCGTGAATATTTGTGAACTTCTCGTCGTTTTTGTTTGCGAATTTATGTTCGCGATTATGTAAATATTTTGGCGGAAAAACGGCGATAAAGCGGTGAGAAACTCTCCGCAAGACATCGCACAGACGACAATAATAACGATCAGCCTCCTTTTCAGCCTAACGTGCCAAAACGAGCAAAAACGATCGCTCTCGCACATGTGGCAACTCTCCAAATTTGGACAAAACATGTTTCGAGTTAATTTTTAAGAGTCGCTGAAGAACTGCTAAGACGGAAAGCCATTAGTTACGGTCGGTGTTGTTTAATATTGAACATTCTCTTCACAGCGAAGTCTTTAAGGTAAACAAACTTTCAATGCATATTTATCGAGAGCGCTGAGGCAAGTTTTTTTTAAGACGGTTATTTGTTGTTCATTCATTGAAGTCTGGGTTCGGTATATACATTCAGTGGAGAATTTCGTGGTCGTGAACTTAATACTCAAAAGCCTCTCGAATGAAATTTCACATACAGGGCGATTCACAATACAGGAGGCGATTTTTTGTATTCGCCATGAAGAAGAAACCATTCAGATATATGTTTATACCTGCTTAATTTTTCCCTAGAAGAGCATCATAGAAACCTGGTGTGTTTCCCAACAATAATGAGAAGGTATCCTGTCGAAGATCAGAGTCTAACTTTATCTAACCTAACCCGAAGGGGGTTGATTGTGGCTCAAATTCAACATTACACTTTCTTATGTAATTGAATTTGATATAGTTTTCGTAGTATCATTTTCAGGAATGGCACGGTTAAAAACCAACCTGGTTAGAACCGGGGATTGTAACCGGTCGAAACCACAGTAAAACCCACCGATCACACCCTCATTTGTTGTTGATAATTGTACCTCGAGGAAAGAGAGAACTCTGCCAGAACAGCCAAGGCACCACAACCCAAACCGAAGCTAATTCCTTGCTGCTATAATACCAACCTAGAACCTAGAGTCTAACTTTATCTAACCTAACCCGAAGGGGGTTGATTGTGGCTCAAATTCAACATTACACTTTCTTATGTAATTGAATTTGATATAATTTTTGTAGTATCATTTTCAGGAATGGCACGCTTGAAAACCAACCTGGTTAGAACCGGGGGTTGTAACCGGTTGAAACCACAGTAAAACCCACCGATCACACCCTCATTTGCTGTTGATAATTGTACCTCGAGGAAAGAGAGAACTCTGCCAGAACAGCCAAGGCACCACAACCCAAACCGAAGCTAATTCCTTGCTGCTATAATACCAACCTAGGAACTTCAACCCAAATAAACCAAAATTTTTTCTCTTTATATCGTTGTAAACTTTTCCTAGAGATCAATTACCCTAACACCAAACTGATATTTTTGCACTCGACAAAGTTAGCATCTCCAGAAGTAAATTGAAAGCAATAATATCAATTTGGTGTTAGGGTAATTGATCTCTAGGAAAAGTTTCAACTTTTACACCAAAGGTTCCAACCTCATCGTTTACTATATATATACCTATCGTTCTCTCCGTACCTTCATTAGACTCTTCATCTCGCCCTCTGAGATAAAGACTCAAGTTGAAGTAGTCCATTCCTTCGAAGGGTCAGTATTTGAAGGGTTTGTCAACTTTGGTCTGTAGGTTTATGGGTCTTCCTTCCTGTAATTGCGACAGATTCAATCGAAGGCGATACTATCTTTTTTGACGCGATGTTCGTCCGTCTGGGATGAGTTCTGCAAAAGATCTATTCGAATTATTGGGAGATTGGGAGATCCTTGTTCATTTGATCGTCGGTATCTTCGTTGTGTTGATGTTGAACTCGCCTCACAACGATTGAAGTTGTTATCAGGTTGATGGATATCTATGTCCTCTTTGTACATTCGCTGATGATGGTCGCTGATTTCATCTGAAACTTGCATTCGATAGAATGTTATGCCATGACTACTCACTGATAGGGCGTCTCACAGAGGAGCACAACCGTCCGGAGCCCCTCTTTTCTCTTTATGAACCTGTTTTTTTGTAGTCCTATGATATTTGATAATTTTTCCAATACCATCCGTTGCATTGCTAAAGAGAAGTATAAACGTTCTTCCGTTCATGGACTGTGCTTTTTTTATATGCAGATTCACACGAAAGGGAAGCCCTGTAATGTTCAAAGAATACCGCGTGAATCAAGGGACAGGAGATACGAATTAACATTCACTTTGGAGTTTCGAAGTTTGTAAGCCTTAGGAAAGACCTGTTTCGGCAAGTAGTTCCAAAGCTCAGCTGTTCTATTGAAGAAATATCCCTGAGGAAGAGAGCTTCGACAGGTCTCCTAGCTAAAAATAAAGAGGTGGGAATCCTGTACTCGTCGATTCATCCGTGTAGATATTGCCAAGGGTGGAACGACTGATAACAATTCAGAAGAGCACCGACCGTGAAAATGTCTATAGAAGAGAAACAAGTCTCCGACCCTTCTACGATGTTCCAATGAAATGAGCAAGTCTGTGAGCGAAGAATCACCAACAAGACAAATTGCCTTTCTCTGAATAGGATCGAGAAGCCTCAATGTATGTTTTAGTGCCGAACTCTACATATGAGAACTATATTCCAAGACAGGTCGTATCTGAGCCTTGTAGATCATTAGAAGCTGACGAGAGGTGAAATATTTCTCATCAATGGACTATTTCAGTTGATTGGGTCTTGCCAAAATCTTGATCATTCTACTTTTTTGAATAGGGTTGTGTTTGCAGAGGTTTTTCAGATACCATACCCTATAGAACGTCAACTTCAATGTTTCACGTCTCACAATTTTGAAGCCACAAGAAAGAAGTATAATTATTATCGGAACCATTTTCCATTTATAACAATTTTCAATAGTTCTTATTCCGTTGTCGTTCGAAATGCCGTTTGCCAATCGGAAAATCCCTGTGAATCACGCAGTGTATGCACTCATTCGATACCCGACGACTGAAAATAACACACCGTTTATGAACACGTAACGAAAAGCGTAATCGTGAGACTTCAAAGTCGTAGGCGGCCAGGTACGTGATAAGTGAAGCTAGAACCGGAGCTAAGTCACGAAGTCGAGATAATGCATATTCAAGCAAAATTGTCGCCGCGGATAATATACCACAATAAATTCCAGATCTCCGGCTTCCCAGAATTTCGTAAATGTAGCCTCAGCGAAATTATAATAATACACTTTCGATGGCAGAGCGAGTAGCATTCTGGGAATTTTGAATGGATTGGATTGAGACTAGTTGTATTTGATGTTCACAATAGCAATAATGAGTTCATTAACAAAATTCATTTTAAGGGAGAGAGGAAAAATATACAAGTGTCAGTTATTCAAGTTGATTGCCTATTTTTCAACAGTGATTGTTTCCCCTTTTCTTCATCGAATTCTTTAATTGGCAATTCAAGATTAGATGCCAGCGCCAAAGTGGCAAAAATTCGAACCACTCTCGAGTACATCGTTATCATTGTTGTCTTTGGGTTTTTACGGTTTATCTTTGAATATTTTCATTTTGTTTTAGTTGTCAGTTTTTTCATGCACTATTTTTCATTTCAAGACTCAAGTGAAGTGATTTTTCCAGGTCGTACAATAGCATCATTTGTTAATACTCATTTTGAAGGAATCTTGTACCTATGTATTAATCACCTTGCGAAAAACATTTATTTTGTGGGCTGGAATGATTCACAATAATCACAATTCTTTTCTTTCATTTCCAGGAACACTAAATTTGTTATTCTCTTGGATCACTAGCTAATAACCTACTACTTTTTCATATTGGATTTGATGTGAGTCAAAAGTGATGAAAAATGCCTTTATTGATAATATATGTTTCAGATTATTTCTTTGTAAAAAATAATGCCTGGAATATGGTTGAGTATGCTAGAATACATGGATTACGTGAATGACAAATAGTCTTCCTTGGTAAAATGACGGGAACAAACTTTCATGAAGTTAGATACCGGTTTTCCTATTTTCAGGAGATATATCCAGGCCCGCCGTCTGTCTATAGACTCTCTTAATCCTAGACTTGTCTGCACTATAACGTTTCTTTCATTTTCCCTCGGAAAAAGATGGAAACTTATTCCAGTACTACTTTGCCGTTTTGCCCAAGAGTCACATTGAGGTACACAACAATAATGGTTTGAACTTGAAGCACTCATTCACTCACTCAACAGAAACAGAATATCCTGAATATCCACCACATACATGTACAAGATTTTTATTACGTATCATATAATAATAATCACAAAAATATACAAAAACAACGATTCAATGTACTTATAGATAGTTTCAAAATTTGACACCAGAGGGAGTACTCCTCATGTTGAATTCCCAATTCTTTGGGTGCATCATTGTCATGCCATTTAAAAACCAGTCAATCGGTCTGGGTATGGATGAGGTCTCGGGTTGTGTACCTAGTACAGCACCTATGTCTCTGCTGAGTGATGTTTATTTCTTATATTTGTAGTTAATTATCGAGTTTATTATAAGGAATCGGTCTTCCAAACTTGAGATTCTGTTGTTAGAGTGCTTGAGGAGGTCTTGATCGACTCTTGAGGGTTGCTGTTTGTAGAAAAACACTAGTAGTAAACGTGATTTATGGTATTATATTCCAAACGTCGACTTCATTCGAAGTCCTTCAGCAAGTAGGTTTGTTACTAACTCATACGCCATACTTCAGGAGCAACATGGTTATTCGCGAAACCGTCAACCATGAAATGTGGCAGAGTCATTCGCCATCACAACAGGGAGAAATTCTCGAAGAGAAATCTCTGGCCTGTTGGGGATTCGAACCCACGACCCTCGGATCGTGGGTCGGATGCGGAACCATAGTGCCAACTCCCTCATCTGAAAAACACTATTTGAAATGCTTTCAGGCAGTCATTAGCTTCGGCTTTCCGCAGCAACTTATACTTATACAAAAAATCTACTCGTGTAACAATAATTATAATAAAATCTTTCCAACTATTTTTGAGGTATCGATTTTGATTTTTATCTCTTACGCAGGTGTGTACTTTCTACAAAAAAGGCATCAATACCTGTTGAGTGCTTTAATTATGCACTCAATTGAAATAATTGTATTTTCTGTTGAAAGCTTTTTTCAATGGAGTGAAGAGTATTCAAAATAATAGGATTTCATTTCCACGAAAGGAAAATAGGCATTTTTCACCAATACCAATATTTCATTTTGGATATTCGGGAAATATTTCAATGAAATGAAAAAAATTTGAAGCTCATAATCGATATGACTAGAATACCAATATCAGATAAGTGGATAACGGGAACTCATAATGGAATACTTAGTCATATAAGTTACCTACCGTCATTCCGAAGAACTGCGAGACATTTCGAATGATAACTGAAACTGGTGCAGATGGTGTAAACCTCCAAGAGGCAAAGCCATCTGCTGGGAGACGACCAAAGTCTCAAACTCTCACTGTCCAAGACAGAGGAGACCTCTTACAGCGGGCCATCGTACGTCGAAGTCGCTGTAAGAGGTCTCCTCTGTCTTGGACAGTGAGAGTTTGAGACTTTGGTCGTCTCCCAGCAGATGGCGTTGCCTCTTGGAGGTTTACACCATCTGCACCAGTTTCAGAGGTTTACTTCCTAAGGAGTAGATATTTTCGAAATGTTTGTGTTCACAGTCCAACCAAGTGTCACTGATGAGACCTGGTAGGTCGAAACAGCTGTCCGGCATTGGATTTGTGAATGCAATCATTTCGAACAGGAATTCTGATTTTTAATGATATTTGAAATAATAAACGTTCGCAATTTTGTTAATTCATATTTTGCATTAATTTTCTATCGGAATTGTATCGATTCCTTTGAAAGAGAGTTCAGAACCCATATTGATAATTGGATGTGGGAAAACTTCCACTTATATCATACAAAGATAAGAGAAGAAAGAAATGCTGCTGTGATGTGTTAGACTATGGTGGAGACTGAAAGAGACTTATTGATAATCGAGATCGAGAAACAAATCTGGTGTTCCAGGATAGTCAAACATTGAATGAGAAAAAATTTTCTGGCAATTTTCGAAATAAGTACCTTATCCAGCATAAAGATTTGCTGGGTTAAAAGGTATTCAATTCTTGTGGGGTGCTCTTTGTTATAAATAACCACCTGTTGAAAATAATCCTTGCTTTTTATACAAAGCATATTTTTACGTGACTGTACACGTTTGGCACCCCGATCAGATATTCATTTTATCTCTCATTCTAATTTACTTTCGTTGTCTGAACACATCCCTGAAAAAAATGTCGTGTAGACATATATAAAGATGGTTCATCGAAAACGATGTAGCTTCTGGATATCCATCCCAGATAGTTTCCGTTTACGATGGAGCAAATATATGCTTACTCGACAGTGGGTAAAAAGAAAATGGCATTATGTTGTCGGATGATTCTCTTGACTATCCAATTTGATGCCCCGAAATGAAATATCTATAAAGACAGCCCTGTTGTACCCTCTCCGTCTGCAGAGATACATATTAATCGGTTAATCCAGAACTCGTGGGTTCGACGAAAATTCGATACCTCCCACGCACATCTCAAACGATTGCCGGATACCCAATCCCTGGAGATCTTCTCCGTGTAGACCGCAGGATCAGGGCTAGAAATTTTGATAATTGATTCCGAGCCAGTAGACAGGTAACGTGGTTAATCAGCGACTGAACGAACTAACGAGATAACTTGCAAAACACCAAATTAGTAATCGATTTGGATACGTTCAGAGTGGTTCCACCACATTGTTGCTTGATTCATCGAGAGTAATTTTAGGCTTCAATCCACCGAGTTAGATCTTATACACTACATGGAATTCGGCGATGTTTTGATATCTAGCGACCAAGTTAGTAATTAATATTTTATTAAATGATTCATTTTCAACAAGATACTTCGGATGTTGATTTTTATACAAATTTTGTACAACTGAAAAACATAACATATATATATATATAGGTATATCACAATCAAAATGTGATATACGTGCTCAAAAATTCAAAATTATTCACAGAGGTCAGAAAAGTTCTTTTTTTTTTGGAATATTTTTCCTCTTTCAGAATCAGTCGATTATCTATTCCATTGAAAGTGGAGTATCTAGAGAAACGTAGATTCAAAACAGGATAATATACTCTTTGATTCATAAGATATTGTATTCATGATATTTTCGAATAATTGCATATCTAGAAAACAAGATTCCACACACATCTTTCCGTGATTTGTCGTTTAAATTCTCTTCACCAATAACACAATTGGGGATATCGAAAAGGTGGTATCTACTGCGGAAATAAGATTCTGATCATGAAAAAAATTCCAGTAAAAAAATCTATGTAGGTAACTTCAGCATTTCACTTTCTGACTTCACAGGCATCGTTTTCAAGGAAAAGAGCAAATAAATAGTTCCCTAATAACGGTTTATTCCCAGTTCTGATAATCTTTCATCGAGTACATTTCATTTGCTTTCCACTATTTCTTTGATGATCATCGGTTATAATTGCACGAGTGCATAAAAATTACCGATAATTTTGCAAGAAAGCGTGATATCTAAAAATTGCAAGAGTTTATTTTCATATTTTGGCGAAAGTGCCCGAGTCCGAAGGACGAGGGCTTTTACAAAATATGAAAATAACCGAATGCAATTTGTATAAGATATCACACTTGAATGCAAAATTATCTGGTCATTTTTATGCACGAATGTAATTCATTGGAATATTTCACGAATAAAGAAATTCTCAAGGAAATGTTATTTTTTGTCCATTTATACTTTCCTCTATAGATTGTATGGAGTACTCACCTAAACGCGAATTTTTTTTCTATTTTTGAAGTCTATCTGACATTTATTTGTGTTGTTTACTGTCGTTTATATATGAGGGAAATATTCTGCAACATATCTATAGATGACGACACTAGAACTCGTTCAGAATTCAATTTTGAGCTCAGATTGGGTAATTAGCTATTGCGAGAGATAGAATTCTGCTGATTTCTTGTTTTTTTTTGTATGAAAAAAAAATGGTTTCATTGGCAGGCAAGCTTTTTATAGTAGCTCAGAGCTCGTGACTATAAACTGCAAAGTTCTTCAAGAGCTGATTATCCGTAGTGCCGTAGTATAAATAGTGTAATAAGTCAGCACCCAGTCTGGATCACGTAGTGGAAAACCTGGCTGCGATGCATTTCGTTTGATGATTGCCTCTTTTCTTCGAAACTGAGGTCAACTTGTTTTATATGATAATATAAGAGAGTTGATTATGAAGTTAACAAATTTTTTCAGTATTCACAAAACCCCGCATTTATTTTTGTAACAAATAGTTCGCCGCGGTCTATATCTTTTCTATCCGAATAGATTCTGATGTGTCTCACACTATGAATTCACTTGCAGTTTTCACAAGCTGACACTGAATTAAAAAAAGTAATGATGCGTTTCTGAAAGCAACAATTTCTATTTCATTATCTTCTGATCCAAGGTGGTTTACAGCGTTGGAAATTCAGGCGTTGTAATTAGCAATTAGTCTTTCCCGTTGGTTTCTCAGCAGCTCCATTTATTAACGAGTTTCTGTTGTTAGCGATACGTTATTGTGTCGTTAGAGAAGTAACGGATTTACGAACCTAATCAGGGGATTCAGTAACGGACTTGTTAGCGAATTGCTGATAGGATTCCAAGTCGGTTGTTCAATTGCCTCAGGGTCAGTGTGATGGCGATTAGAGCTTTCGTGAACCCGTTTCCAGAGAGCATTTGTATGCAGAAGGTTATTTGTTAAACACCGGGAAAATGGGGATGGAGAATGGATATATCAAGAAGAGAAACATCAGTCTCCATAATAGTTCCGTTGACGCTTCTTATGGACGTAGACATGAAGATGACATCCAGCAGATATTTGTGGAAGACCAACTACCTTGTTCGTTTGAACATGGGCACGAAGTAAATTCATCCATTGGGGGTCCCGCACCGATCAGATTATGGACAGCCTTCTACACTCATGAATTGGGCTTTGGTCATGTCTTTTGTCGAAATTTATTATTTCATGTCCCGTTTGTGTCCACATAATCAGGTCGACCTACTTCTAGGATGTTGGAACTGCCCTGTCCATGAATGGACTTCCATCTTCCACTGTCTATATTTTTAACTCTATTGAAACCTGTTGCTAAGAACGGAAGGATTAAAACTACAAATCAAGTGAGGAAATCAAATCAAAATCAAATTTCTCGGTCAATAATGAAATTGGGAATTGATTGATCAAATAAAAATACTGTTGTTACACAAAATAGAGATATCGAATATGAAATATGAGTCAAAACAATTTTTAATTAATGAAATAAGTGAAATAATATTGTGACAAGAAAATTGAGGTATCGAATATGAAATACTAGTCAAAAAATGTAAATAAAGGAATTAAATGAAATATTATGAAAAATGTTGAATCCAAGTTTCGAATTGAGTGTACTCACGACGTTTCGATTGCTGGTATCCGAATCGTCTTCGTGTGATGACTGTCATCAAATCCAGCCAACTTGATTTGTATTTTTGATTTTTTCGTTCTCAGCAACAGGTTCCAATGATGGAAACACATGCAGGAATTCCTTCTGTGAATAATTATGAAGTGGAGTTCGTCCCACATAATACAACAAACACCCTTTGGTGGACTTATGATTCTAGTTCACTAGTTTGTTGGTGGTTCGCCTGTCTTCTAGTTGGCTCACAAACTGAGCAGTGATATTTTGAAGGTGTTCATTACCACCAAGTCCAAAAATATAATTTATAACAATGTATAGGCAAAAATTAATGGAATTTGTTGGGATGAAAGTGAAAATGGACTGAAATGCTCGATAGTGTTCAAATTTTAATGATCAATATAATCTAATTGATCATCTACGATTAATTTCTTTGTGTTTTGAATTTTCCCTACCCAATTATAATCCAATCTATAGACCACAACACACATTTAAAGCCATGAAATAATATAACAAATCAACGTATGGAACGCAAGTGCATATTATACCCACTGGAAAGCCGTAAAAACCGAACAATGCTGCATTAACACGGTCTGGTGCACATGCAGTTGTTTTGGAATTCATCGTTTACAGGGTGATGAGTTTCTTCGGTTGCTGAATCGATAACACGTGTTGTTGTCGCAGCAGAAAGTCCTTGCATTCTGGTTGTGAGTGGCAATAAATAGCCAAACCTACGGTATCATTCCAGGGTTCGAAAACAAGTTAATTGAATCTGAATGATTGCAAAGATTGTGAAAAGGACGTATATTTATAGCTAGATGGGTGATTAATTCAAACATTTTTTCAACATAAAATGTTTTTCAATGCAATCGTGGCTTTGCCTAGATAATAAATATCTATGGGACGTACTATATTTCATTTATCCGGTTGGTTCCAGTTGTTCAATATTGCTGTTAACATTTTTGCTGTAACAGGCTTCACTTGCGCCTACCTGTGCTTATACGAGTCAAATCTTGAAAATTATAAGATTTTTTTCAGTGTAAAGTATTTTCATTTCATACAAAATGAATTTGAATCAAAATATCAATAAAAAAAGTGAGATGTTCTTGCAATTGTTTGTAGACTTTACAATTTTCTCGAAGATTCATAGCCGATATACATAAATGGAAAATCCCACGATTTGTTCTTGTACTCACTAACAAATGGCAGTACTCTTCATTTCATTAAGAAACCTATTCTGTAGTTTTTCTCCCTCTATTTTGTAATCTCGGAATCATTATAATGTTTTAATTGTTTCATAATATAATATTTCATTTATTTCTTCATTTACATTTTTTTGACTGATATTTCACATTCGATACGTTATTTTTTCTGTCACAATATTATTTTGTTTATTTCTTCATTTAAATACTTTTTTACTCATGTTTTATATTCGATATGTCAGCTTCTTTGTAATATTTTTTTTTGATCAATCAATCCTTCATTTCATTATTGACCAAGAAATGCATTCCAACCTTTCGTTCGGGATTTGATTTTTTTACTTGAATTGTATTTTTATTTTTTCGTTCTCAGCAACAGGTTTCAATAAAGTTAATAATATAGACAATTGAAGACCGAACCAATAGCATTAAGCAAGGAACATTGTCAATCATATTCAAGCGAAATGATGTTTCAATTCAACATGACCATTCAACAACAAATATTGCTGTATTTTTAGTCAAGTCTTAGCATAATCAACAGAAAAACCTAGAGCTTTGCAACACAAAACATTGTTCCGTTATTATTTTTATCTAAACCCGTACTCTAATAATACACTTATATGCCCACAACCCGTTTTATAATGAAATCCATTACGATACAGATTTTTCATTACGATACAGATTTTCAACCAATAGAAACCCATTATTTTTCAATCAAGCATGATGTGCATGCTCTACATTTGACATTTGTCAAGTCAAAATCGGTATAGGTATTGAATTTTTTTGAAGAATATAGCCAAACTTCGATAATCATAACAAAATGTCTGATACCAGCGATATGGGAGAATCACCTTCGACACCTTTACCGACAAAAATACAGTTAGAATGATTGAATTTTTCATTTGACAAATGCATGCTTTATTATTTATTTTTTCATCATCTTTGTAGGCTCTCCGTAGCCGAGCCGTCTGTGACGCTGACATTGATTATTCTCGGGACGTGTCACTACGTCGAATTCCCATTACGTCGAATTCCCACTATGTCGAATTCCCATTACGCCGAATTCCCACTACGTCGAAAAGCATCCCCACCACTTACGTCACCAAAACACGATCGTTATCGAAGCTGGATCCCATTCGATGTAATGGGAATTCGGCGTAGTGCCACACCATGCACTTTCAATATCCACAGCACAGCGAAATTCATCCTTCTTTTAGGTTAGGTTAGTTAGGTTAAGTCAGATTGGGTTAACAGGAAATTGCAGAATATCCGGTAAATTTTGCGAGTGCGTATCACTACGTCGAATTCCCATTACGCCGAATTCCCATTACGTCGAATTCCCATTACGTCGAATGGGATCCAGCTTCGATAACGATCGTGTTTTGGTGACGTAAGTGGTGGGGATGCTTTTCGACGTAGTGGGAATTCGGCGTAATGGGAATTCGACGTAGTGATACGCACTCATTATTCTAGCTGGAGGAGACATTGGTTCGATTCCGGGCCCGAGTAATCTTTTTTCTTTGATTTTTGATCTTCTTTCCATATCTCATCGTTTTATTTCTCGAAGTAATACTATTGATTACAATTCTGTGGAATTTTTCAAAGAAATTCGTTATTGTGTGCATTACAAATAAAAATATAATATTTGTAGTTCTTCACTATTTATCGGGTGTAGATAAAATAGCGTATGCAACTCTCATGTAATGGTTATTAATACACTCGCATAAACCATACGAAACTCACCTTCGGCTCGTTTCGTATCCCGGTTTATGCTCATATATTAATAACTATCATTACACGATCGTTGCATAATATACTAATATACTACTCTGAAACAGTTCATTTATGATCAGTTGAGAGTTTCATGTTATCCATGCATGAGAAATATTTGTACATTTGGAGTAACATTTCGGGTATTTATGAGTGAGAACCCGAACAACAGATCTAGATATAACTTGAGGAAGCCGTTTTGGAAACCCATTGTGGCTTTGCCTGGATAATAAATGTCTATGGGACGTACTATATTTCAATTATCCGGTTGGTTTCAGTTTTTCAATATCACTGTTAACATTTTTGCTGTAACAGGGTTCACTTGCGCCTACTTGTGCTTATACGACTCAAATTTCGGAAATTATAAGATTTTTTTTAGTATGAAGTAGTTTCATTTCATACAAAATGAATTTGAATCAAAATTTCAATCAAAAAAGGTGAGATGTTCTTGCAATTGTTCGTAGACTTTACAATTTTTTCAAGATTGATAGCAGATATACATAAATGGAAAATCTCACGATTTGTTCTTGTACTCACTAACAAACGGCAGTACTCTTAATTTCATTAAGAAATCTATTTTGTAGTTTTTCTCCCTCTAATCTCGGAATCATAATAATATTTTAATTGTTTCATAATATAATATTTCATTCATTTCTTTATTTACATTTTTTGACTGATATTTTTCATTCGATACGTCGTTTTCTCTGTCACAATATTATTTTGTTTATTTCTTTATTTGAAAACTTTTTGACTAACGTTTTATATTCGATATGTCAGCTTTTTTGTAATAACATTTTTTTTTATCAATCAATCCTATATTTCATTATTGACCAAAAAATGCATTTCCACCTTTCGTTTGGGATTCGATTTTCTTACTTAATTTGTATTTTTATTCTTTCTTTCTTATCGACAGGTTTCAATAGATTAATAATATAGACAATGGAAGACCGAATCATTAGCACCCAGCAAGGAACATTGTCAACCACATTCAAGCGAAATAATGTTTCAATTCAACATGACCATCGAACAACAATTATTGCTGTATTTTTAGTCAAGTCTTAGCATAATCAACAGAAAAACCTAAAGCGAGACCTAGAGCTTTGTTACACGAAACAGTGTTTTTTATTATCCGTATACTACTTTGAAACAGTTCAATAATGATCAGTTGAGAGTTTCATGTTATCCATGCAAGAACAATATTTGTACATTCGGGTAACATTTCAAGTACTCATGAGTGAGAAAACGAACAACAAATCTAGATATACACTCTGAGAGACTCATGAGGTGACTACAAATAGTGCTGTGTACGTTTAAGTTCACAATTTGATTGTTTTGAGGAGTAGCACGACAGCTTAGTCCATATTATATGGAATTGACCTGGCCGATACTTGGGAGAATCCATACATTCAATACAAAATAAGAAACGTTTATTCTGCTTGAGGAAGTCATTGTATAGCGAAACACGATTTGAAAACCCATTGTTAGTGAAAATCATATAGGAAACAGTGTCTACATTGTATTCTCAATATCTGTTCATGAATTTGTAATATTTGCCAGTATGACTGCTGGAATCATAACCACATCCAGAAAGATAAAAGCTGAGCTGATTTCCATTTATTCGCTCAAATCAGCATCTCCGATGAATCAAGCTAGCTACGATCTGCAGTAACCCTAAGGAATTATCGTAGTTGAAGTTCCAACAAACAACTCTCAAAATCTTCCGGAATATAAAAAAAAATTGGAGCGCCAGTAATTCGTCTACAACTGAGTTTGTTCTTTTAGGTGGGTGTGGAGGAATGATGTTCTCGTTAGTCAGGAGAAGCTATCTATTATACTCATATAAAAACGTAATAGCTCTCCCAGAGACTAATAAATAAAATTGCCAACCCTTATGTTTTCGTTTTTCGCGTTTTATGGTGATGTTTGCTGCTCCTAGAGATACACTAATAGTCCGACGTAAGTTTCTCAACTCGGTTTGGCCGTTCGATCAATTTTCCCTGAGAACCATTTCTGCTCTGTGTTCAAGTCTCTGGAAAGGAACTCTGGTAGTTTCTCTTTTAGTAGACCTAGGGAAAAAGTTTTTCAATCATTGTAAGAAAATCGATGATCTAGATTCGTATACAATGATTCGTGATTAAGAGCGACGCATTGAAAGAGTTGTTTTTGTGTCCAAGTGGATGTTGAGGAGTATTTGATGTCGAGGTCGGAACAAATAGCTGAGGGGATAATGAAAAATAGTGTAGAAAAACGTGGTACATGGTTTATTCAAAGGAAGCAACTCGATTTTTCATTACTGGGGCAAATTCTATTACTATATCCAAAAATGTTGAAGCAAGAAATGCAAGCTATTTCAGCGACGGTAGTGTGTTAGAATTTCCTGGGTGGACAGAAAGATGAAAAATATGGTGTATGGAATAATATTTGGGGACGTATTCTCAGAGAAGCCGTTAATATAGTCCAAACTTTAGTTTATTTGTAGCAACTCCCGTGAAACATATGCAAACCTTTGAGAAAAACTACTCTTTCGGCTTTCAGCTTCGGTATGCAATATACAGTGCTTTTCTTCAATGTCCTTCCTTTTATTTTTCAAAGTGGTTAACTTAAAAAATTGAAATTTGGGATTATGAAATTGATGCATAATCACTATGTTTTGTAGTAGAACTGACAAATGAACATTTCAAGACTGGGAGCCACATGGAAAAAAAATTTATGGAAAGGGGGTCTTGCGATTCATCATTTTGGGCTCCTGAGGAATACTCTACAACCCTAGAATATGAAGTCAATATCTTCAGAATGTAAAGAATTGTTTTCAAAATGCAAATTCCGGAAAAATTGGGAAACATCGAATTGGAATCAATACACGAACAAGAAAACATTAAATGAAACTGAGACACGAAAAAATAAAGTGACAAAATGTTGAATAATAGAAAAATAACCGAAATAATTGAAAGAGAGTTTAAAACTAGGCGTAATCACAAGATTTCGATGGCTGATGTCTGCTCTTGTCTTCTAATAAAATTTCTTCGATACCAGGAAACTACCAACTTCAAAGTTGACACCATGCCTTATATTTGATTGCATTCAACGGAAAGTTTAATGGTTTTTTGAAGGTACCTGTACAAACTAATAAGTCACAACTGTCCATAACTATAATGAATTTAATTTGATTAAGTGGATGCTTATCGTAAGTTTTTTTTATATTGTGTCAACCTGTATACGAAATGAATATTTCTCAAAATATTCTCCAGTTTCAATGGAGATGCCCCGAAAATTTGCGAATTACTAAGAGCTTTCAAACGATCCTTGTCATATAATTATCACTGAACTAATTGGAAGACTGTAACAAAATAGAATCGACGATAAGGAAAGCTCTGCTAACAATAGAAGGCTGATATCAAAATACGGATTCGAATGTGAGAAAACGACGTTAATTGGATTCTTCGCAGGAATCGTATTCTAGTTTTTGCCTCTTTGGTTCTCCACAACAGTGAAACTGTCTTGGATACTGTTTTCATCGACGGCGAAAAGTTAGAACGAAGCCACAAGTCAAAACGCGATAATTGAAAGTTCCATATTCCAGCAAGATTTGTACACCGATCAGCGTCTCGTGCTTTTCGGATTCAGTAATGTTCTAGAATCTAAACCATGTAACTATCCATTCAAAGTATCATAGAACATATCACATGCAGACGTTCTGGATTCATTTGGACTTCAAAATGCACTGTGGTTCGTTTACCATTTTACAGTAAAATATTTATATCATCATCAACAATGAATACATTGGCTTGAGCCGGCGAGCTATTTAAATCCATTCTAAGGAGCACTTCGCACACTTGATATAAGGAAAGGTAAAAAAATCCAGTGTTACCCAACATACTCTAGACAATGACCGCAAAATTGGTGGATACAATCTGAAACTGATAAAGCATGTACTTGATTTACACAAGGCTACTTGATGCAAGTGAGAGTCTATAGCAAAATGTTAAAATAGCATGTATGTTGACAAAGGAACTATTCCCCCTTCAGCCTGCTTTTCAGTTTATCATTGAGAAATCAATTAGAATACTCAGTAGTAACAGGCTAATCAGACGAAGTCCATATCAGACCCAAAAACTATACGGGTAGTGGCTGCATTACCTGCAACTCGTATGAAGTATGTGAACAGCTAACCCCTTGTCTTTAGATTAAGTATCAGTTATCTTACCCTGAAGATGCTAACCTTGTTAGCAAAACGCGCGTCGAGTTCAAATCATATCAGTTTGGTGTTACGGTAATTTTCCCATCGTTTATCCAATTATTATCTCTGAAAGTCCATTGATTATACTCATTTGAACCTGTTATCCAAGTCAACTAATGTTCGTACTATAGGCACATGAAATGAAAAATATTTTTGTTCCATATTTTTATTTGTATTTTGTATGGGCTCTCAAGCTACCACGATCTGAAAAAATAAGAATTGATATTGGAAATAATATGTGTATGGAATGGCAGGTTTATAATCTGAAAAGTTCCTTATGAATCAAAAATGCCCTATAAGAGCATATTCTCGTATAACTCAAATTTGGCTATCAAAAAAATACAAGAACCAATATTTTTTAAAATACTTGTTAACGTTTTCAAAACTTGTTCACAAATATTTCTCTAGATTCTTTTTCGAAAATCTCTCGAAGATCTGAATTTATACTTTGAGAGTGGTACAGATTTCTTCAATTTTTATTTTCCGCCATTGCTCAATTTATGGCAAGCGAGAGCAGAGTATTTTAATAAATATTAGTTCTTGTATGTTTTTCTCATAGGCAAATTTGACTTTCACGAGAAGTTGCTGACTAAAAGGACCTGTTTCATTCAGAAGGAAATGTTTTTGATCAACATTGCATTTTCATGGTAGATTATGGATCTTCCCTTCTACACTTGTATAGATTCCTATATTATTATTAGTTTTTTAGATTCTGGTGGGTTCCGAACCCAGCAAAAAAACACGAGGAAAGAATTCACCCACCACAAAATAAAAACTTCAGAACATTGCTTTATTCTTTTTTATGTTCTCACTTCGTTCAACAAGGAACTTTTAGAATTTCAGCATCCGTATCAAATAGAATGATATATAGATATTTTTTGTACCTCCTATAAATCGACTAGTTCTGCTGAATGTAATTTAGTGTAATGAAGTGTTCAATACAACAGGTTTCTTAGTGTCGAATTCATTGATTTACTGCAATTATTTTTCTGTTGCCCTTATATTGGGTACTGATGTTTTTTCAACTTTGATCTCACAGATGTCCCATCCATTGTCTGAAGTCGTCAATGACCAAAATTCTCACAGGGTCATCTCTTATCTTACTGAAGTATATTTGTGTATACTTGTAGGGTGATACAAATGAGAAAAATGAGATTTTGTGAAGTTTCCTCGGTGCAAGTAAAAATTAAGATGTAACATTTTTACATCATTTGTATTAGGTGAGTTCATAGTCAGCCTATTGAAAAATCACGTCTCTCTGAAGAGTCTCATAGATATTATATCTATGATTTCGATCAATGCAGTGAAAATCAATGAATCGTTTTTCTTACATGTAGGTAAAAAGCAACATAGAAAACGGAAAAATATTATTTTTTCTAATTTTCTCCTGTATCGATTGAAATTTATCAGTAAGTTAGTGTCCCTGTTTCCTAGGAAAATTTGATGTTCCAAAATAATAATAACACTGTTTTCGAAAAATCGGTAGATCCTCAATCAATTGTCAAGTGACACTGTGTCAAATTCTGCACAAACATTCGCATGACTTAATCAGTCATGCGAATGTCACATGTCACAGTCACATTTGGCGCCACATTCCATAAAAGGTTAACATGGTAAATGGTGCTCTCGAATGTATGTTTATTCCTAGTGAAAAACTGTTATTGTTCATTTATCGAAGTTGTTTTGCACATTTCTCGGAACTTCTGTAGTATGACAAACTGGTGATTCATTCACGTACTATTCTTTTTAAATATTCATGTTATAAATACGACGTGGGCAACAGAAAATATGATGAGGATATTTTCTTTCATATTACAATAACGATTAACAAGACACGTCGTATGTGTTGCTTGCAATGGAAAATATAATTTTATTTCTGGATGAAAATCAAGTAGTAGTAGATCGTTATTGAATACTGTTTGAATGTCATAATTTTGTGGTGAACGGATCCGTACTTTTTTTGGGTTCTCAACTTTCCAACTCGTCCATAGCAGTGTGATTCCATTTATATTTGATATCAAAAAGCATTCATAAAAAAGAAATGAAACGAATCTAAGTGCACCTTTCTTGGATATTCTAATGTATCTGTCGAATATCATTCAATATCAGGAGTAATATTATAATAATGATAATATTATGCAGAGCCTGCCGACAGTCGCCCGAGACTTTGATGCATTTGCTGTCATCTTGTGCAGTTTATGCGGTCTCGGCCTATATCCATCGCCATAACGCGGCCTTACGAGTGCTGTACTATTTTCTTCGGCACTCGTATGAAATAGACAGGACACCGGTACTGCCTTACGCTTCAGGGGATATTGAGCCCGTTATGGAGAATGAAAGGTGTCGAATTTTTTGGAACTTTTCATTCCCCACCCTCAGGCAAATACAAGCCCATAAGCCTGATATAGTTCTCTTCGACCACCGAAGTAAGACAATATTTGTTATTGGGTTTTCGGCCCCTGCCGAAACGAATATCGTCAGAAAAGAGGAGGAAAAACGGAGAAAGTACCAGGATTTACTCCACGAACTCCGCAGGCTCCACCCGGACTATTCTGTCAAGTCAGTGGTTCTGATTATAGGTGTTCTCGGTGGTTCCAGACCAACGCTACTCTCGGAGCTCAAGATCATACCGGCAGGCCGTAATGCGGCAGAGATCTTGGCCAGCCGCATGCAGAAGGCCGTTATTTTGGGTTCGTTGCGTCTGCTCAAGACTCACGATTCTCGGAGCCAGTGATCACTTACCCCGCGGTGCGGAGAGTGGTCATTGGTTAATTATACTAGAGCTTTCGCCCACTGGGTCGGAGCAGTGGGGAGTACGAACCAGACTAGATTTGTTGATAAAAATAATGATAATTTTTGTTGTAACTAGACTGAAGTTTGTAACGTGACTGGTTAGTTATTATCATTCCTCCTGAAGGAACGGCAATATTCAACGATGAAAGTGAAAGCATCAAAAACGAATTGAAAAGTCATTTCTATTAATTTTGGTTAAATATGGAATTTTATCAATACGATAAAAGTAGAATACGTTACCATAACATCATACATTTTCAATGTTAGAGAAAAAAGCAATTACCAATCAATTATAGAGAGATGATTTTACCATTTTCCATTTATGGTATTATTCAATCTGCAACAAATCGTAAATGATTTATTCACGATTTACTCTCCAGAACAATTGTTCCCTAATTTTTCAGTACCACCGTGGTTTTTCAATTTCACTCTGTTACCTTTGGTTCTGGTATTGATATATATATATATATATATATATATATATAGTATATATATATATATATATATATATATATATATATATATATATATATATATATATATATATATATATATATATATATATATATATATATATATATATATATATATATATATATATATATATATATATATATATATATATATAGGGGGGGGGGGGGAAGGGGAGGGAGGGGGAAGGGGTATATATATATATATATATATATATATATATATATATATATATATATATATAGATACTCATTATTTGTATGGGTGATATTATACATGGTTTCCATTAAACAAAAAGATTCTCTTGATAAAAGATCAGACGAGAGTAGTCATTTTGTACTTGTATCGAATTCCATCAGAAATAGGAAGTTGATTCGAAAGTATTCAACAGTTGGCATAGGTATTTTCAAAAATTGTTGTTAGTATAAGGTGTAAAAGAGAATGAATTTGAATCCCCTTTTTCTCAATTTTATAGAAAGTTATATATACCACAATACCTCAAAATTTTATCAATAAATTTCCAAATTTCAACGAAAACTTCGTGACCAACATACGAATGCATCGCAAATGTGCTGTTTTCGATTTCGATGAAATCGCAAATATTCAGACTAATTTTCCGATACGTCTTACTAAATAAATAATTTTAGAATATGATTGTTGTCATATCTAGAATGTTGGTATTCAAAATGGTGTTTGAATTGAAGTTTTGTTTTCTCAGTTTCGTGAGGTCATGGGATTCAGTTAAGTTAGAAAATCTGTTTTTTCATTTCGGATATCTTGTATCTGTTCATTGTATTGGTGAGTTCCATTTGATTCAAATAATCATTTGAGTTGTCGCATTAGAATTGAGAGTCACGTATGATTAAAAAATTATGACTTAGCATTATGTGCTAATTTCATGGCTGTCAATTCTCAATTTCATCACTGTTAGAAAAAAAGTATTTCCTCCCTGATTATTTTATCTTAGCCTACAACTTTTCCATGGATCTATCGCATCGAAGGAAATGATCCTAATGAAACCGCTGTCATTGTGTTAGTCTGAACTTTTGATCAGCTGAAAACTGCACGACGAATATTAAATTGATTTTAGTTTGCTCCAAAAGTACTCTCGAACTATGTGACTGTTCAAATCAGAGATAAAATGCCGAACCCTTCCATCAAACTTGAAACCTTATATCTCTGTTTGCCAGAGGGTTGTTTTAATTTTCCGCTCGGCCCGTCTAGAATACAAACTGAAACGGGGATCGCTTCCTAATCTCATGCAACCGCGGCAAGAAAAACAAAAACTTTCCAGAGTTTTATATCTGAATACCAAGTCGTGAATGATACAAACTGGATTTGAGATTCCAGAAGAGATCCGAATTTAAAGTAGGAATCGCCCTTTTTCTTTCGCTTTGCCAATCAGGTTGTGATTTACAAAGTTTATCTTCTGATTGATCGAATTCGATGTGCTAGAATTCAATTTCTGTGAAATGCCTGGGAATGTCAACTTTATTTCAAATTTCATTCTCAGTAGGAATTTGCGGGCGAAGGTTTATACCCCTTTCACCTTATGACATCTGGAAAGTTCTGCAGTGTTTTGTTTCCAAATGGAAATTGTGGAAAAACCGCGTAACCGAACGCGTAATGGAGGGCGTCTTGGCTTTGCTATCATATATTTGTACCATATTACATGGATATATCGATTTAGGCTACGAGGTTTTGTTCTCTAAGGAGTACATTCGACATTATTCTTCTACAAACGACCCGGTTGAATTCTGGATTTTTTTACTTACGTGAAATCTTTCCACAAAGTTTTCAACTGAGGGATTTCACTCGAGGGATTTCAGTTGGATATCAGTATTTTTGAAGGACTCCAGCTGATAGTTCTGGAATCAGTATGGATTCCAGAACAGCACGAATCAGCCCACGTCCTGATTACCCTAACAATTACCGCAGTCATAATGATGAACAGTATATCAAATGCATAGGCTGAGAGGTACACTTAAATTGGGTTTCAAAAATTCTTCAATCATATCAAAAATTCTTCAGTTTTTGGGAAGTCATTCCATAGTGGTTATAGGACTGAGGGCCAGTTGCACCGCTTCAACTCGGCAGAGATTCAACTAAGCTTGGCTCAATCGTTAAGGAACAAGAAAGCTGATTGGCAAATCCATAGCAAAAAAGCCTGGCTTAGATAAAGCACAACTCAAGAAAAGCGGTGCAACTGGCCCTGACTGTGTCATTGGCGTGTATATATTGAGGTATGATTTTACTGCACTTGAATGAAACCAATATTTGAGATGTTCAACGATTTTATGAGATCCCGCCAATGTTCCGTCTCTTTAGAACACAAGCCCATAAAAATGACCAGTATGATTCATGTTCAGAACGATGCTGCTATATGAAACAATAACTTTTAGCAGTATGTCAGTTATAAGCGGTATAATGGACTAGGAACAGGGGAAAACTGAATTTTTCACTCGAAATTGGGAGTTACGTCCTAATATTCTGATACAGCTTCCTACAAAATGATAGATCCTGAAGAACTGATCTCGAAGAACCCAATTAAAGGGAAACTTGACAGAAATTTCTCTTTTTTCAATGATGAATTCAGTTTTTCCCTCATATAGTCGATTTTACCTCTGAAAACCGACGCATAGTGTTATTGTTTCATATAGCAGCATCGTTTTGTACGTGATTCATGTTGGATCATTCGAACCCCTGAAAAGTATTATAAGCCATAAGCACTTATCGGGAATGTAATCTATTATTCGTAGAAAATATAATGAAAAGTTGAAAAGGGCGCCTACAGAAAATGTGGTTTCATTAAAAAGTAGGACGACATGCCATACTGTGAACGTGGTTATTGCCTCGAATTCGATTACTCATTTGTTATCGTGCATTTTTGCCTCATTAAAATTGTAACGATTGTTATTGTTGTGATTCAAGATGCATATTAATATTCAACAAGTGTTCGAGTAGGCGTTGGTCGTGTTTCAAACGTTGTTGCCAATATGAGTTTGAAAAGATAAAAACTATCGAACAATTTATTGCGCTTTGTTTTTTTTTCCATTCAGTCGAAGCCTATGTTCTTTTGCACAATGAAGGAAAATGAAATTCTTCTGGTTGACTAGTATTTCTATCTCCATATATTATTTTTTGTCTTCCTAACGAGTTCAGGTCGATACAACCTACTTGTCTTTGGAGAAACGTACTTTTACCGCATATCTAACAGCTATTTGTTGTTACATACCGGTATCTTATCTATTGATATTATTTATTAGCCCATAAAAATAAGCAAGCAGAAGTGTATTTATAAATAACTCTAGTAGTATTTCACTTCCAGATAACAATTATGACGCGCTCAGCTGTGTGCATATCGTCAAAGTCAAGAGAATTTTGTCACATTCATCATCTGTTGTCATCTGCCATAGCGTTTTCGATATCGAAATCCTTGACGAAAAAGTGAAACCATACTGAAGTTGAAACTATACACAAAACCCCAATCGAAAAAAATCTTTTGAAAAGTTAGATTCTGTTTTATATCTGAGATGCACTGAAGAAGTCAAACACACGCAATAATAATAAAAAAAATAAGTTTCGATAAGCTCGACCATTTATAATACACATGAGCGCACTCTTTATCGATATCATCTTCAAAATCTTTTTTTTGTTTCAGGTGAGTTGACCATAATCTCAGCACTCATAGTGGAAAATGACCCATACAAAAAATCAACTATACAACTTTATCGAGGTATGTTATACCAGAGGAAAGCCAATATTGGGGTTTATACACCAGTTTCTTTTTTTGATATAAACACTTAAGAAACAGGTGGCTACCGTATTCATAACTAACTCTCAAACATCAATGCTTGATGCTTTTTTATTGGAGAAAGACAGATAGTAAGAAAGTTACTTGATTAAAATAAGACATGATATAGGTGATACATATCATTATCCAAATACTATTCAATTGATTGAGATTACAATGTACTTCTAGTAAACCGTATCGAAGTTAAGTCACATTTTTTGTATCGTTTTGTGAATGATCAACAACTGAACCACTCGAGTTCGAGTGTCCTTTATAACTTCCAAAATATTAAAGAAAAAAGAAGAATGTCTCAAAAAGATTAACGGTCATTGGTAATATGAATAAAGAGGATGTATTTACATATCAGCTCTATCTACATTAAAAAAAACATTTCCTTTTCATAACAGCAACAGATTGAAATAGCGAACTATCAAAACATATCTAGTTTTTTAATTCATTCCAAGAGTTCAGTTATGAAAACATTTTCATGATTGAATTCACGTTGCTTGAATTCTGCTCTTTCCATTTGGAAAATTTTACTCCTTCAGTATGAAAACATTCATATTCATCCTTCATAACCCTGCATTTATTGATTGTGGGGGCGAATTTATAATGTGATGTATAATCTGAATTCAGCTCGGGTTCGAAAGCAAAATGACCAATACATATTGAATACAGAAAAACATATCGAAATATGCCTGAATATTATCTATTCTTATGGGGTTGTTTACACAGAAGCTCTCCATCCAGAATGATTTATACAGAAAATTGAACTGTGAATCGAATTACATTCGTCTGAACTGGAATATATACAAACGTTTTTCGATAGTGAGCGTATCATATTCGTGAAATAACTTTCACTGAAAGGAAAAGTTCAGTAAGAATAAACCTTTCAGCCATTTCAATTCACCGTGTATAAGATAACGAACATTTCCAGACATACATCTGTTGTGCCTGATTTATTCTATTCTGCTGAGATAGACTCAATACTTTTTCATTTCACAAAAAGCGGATTAGAGTTAGTTTGCATTTCATTCATCAAACGAATTCGATATCGTTGCTCTCAAGGAAGATAATCAGTTTTCATTCATATAAAAAAGGCAAACATTTTCATCGTTGAATCGTCATGTCTCTTTGTGAAATCACTTCTCATTCGCTTGAAAAAAAGAAGCAATTTTACCAGGTTGGAATCGGTGCAATGAGTTATGCTCAAGAATGAAACGTGATCTAATTGTAACTACTTTCTCTTCGACATTTCTATGAGTATTTCATTCATTTGTTTGTAGACATTGAAAGCGATACGTCCTTATATTCCGAGCCTAATACGATCCCAGATGGCATCCTTCTCTATTCTTTTGTTTTTCACATTACCCAAGAGAGTCTGGCTCTATATACCTCTGGATACTGAAATCAACGGCGTCAAGCTTTAATGGAAGATCGGCAAGCAAGTTTACTCGAAGTCAATTATGTATCTATTCGTTTATTTCGTGTTACAGTAGGAAAAGTTTAGCATGAGATGTGTAATTATTATCACAAAGAATAAGGATCTGAGTTGAACCATCACGTCGAATGAAAAGAATGAACGTCTTCACCAATAATAATCCTAAGGGTAACCCAAAACAAAAATGAGTTGATAATTTTCTTACTAGTCGAACATGTTTAAACTATCATTCCCCAACTCGCCGATAATCTTATGTCTGACTGAAGAAATTATGATTATTCTGGTCAAAATATCCTCTCAATCAATTGTGATATGAAGTTGGAGTTATGACAAGCAGACATACACATGAAATTGAAAACTGCAATTTCAGCTCTTCAGAGAATAAGAGGAATCTTTTATTCACGAAAGATATTTATATGGTTTTCCAGATGGGACCCATACTTTTTCAGAACATGCAGCTCTTATCGCTTATCGCCATACACCAGACAGAATGTTCAACTGATTCTCCATTCCATTATTTTTATGTTTTCCAGCCTGCAGCACAGCCTTTCAGGCTATAAATCCTACGTGAACGTATTATTTGGGAAAACAACTGTATTAGCCAGTATTTCACGGAAACGACGCAAAACAACATGAAAAATATCGAACCTCACAACTACTCGTGTACCCAATGTCTGGGTTATGCGCCGCCATAGAATTTACAGCTCCTGCGGTTCAGAATACAGGAAGGATCATCAATTCATATCATTTTCGAAATATGAACAGATTTCAATGGTGAATCTGTTTGACAAGGTTATCAGAAGATGACTGGAGAAACATATTAAATGAATGCTACGGTTCTTTAATTTTTTTCGGCTGACTTCTCCGATAATGGGGGATGTGGTGTTATCTTCAGTAAGGTGGTTTTACAATTTTTTTATTTCAAACCGGTAAGGTCTTTATAGATTATCAAGGTTTTCCATGAATAACATGTCAGTCGAAGGGATTGGACTCCAAAATATCTGCTTCTTTGAGTTCAACTCCTGAGAGAATGCCTCTGTCAGGCCAATCCATCATCATATTTTCTTCAGTCCGGCAATACCAATTCAAACTCCTTCTCCACCTTCTTTTTGCGATTGTTGCTCAGTGACATAATTTATTTGGAGCTTCTCTACTCATAATCAACTTTGGGACCGCTTGACTGTCAGATGAAATACCAATGGCTTTGTTTGCAGCCTCGTACCAATCAGCGTCTATTTTTACAGCGGTTCTTAAGTTTCCTGGATACAAACTCATTTTCAAGTTGAAAAACAGCTCAAGCTGATTCTTCACCCATTCATCTCTACTTATACTTCATTTTTGTTATATGTGACATTTCAGAGAGATGAATGAAAACGATTATTATTTCGAATTCACAGGTCTTTGTTTTTCTTTCTTGCTGTTTTATATTCTGATATCATGCCATCGTACAATTTTCTCAATATTGAATAGACCTCGAGTTTTCCGCACAGTTCCAGGTTTGTTGGTCCATGTTACTGAATGGAGAAAGAGTGGTGGAAAACCCGAGATGTTTTTTTGATTAGTGCAGGTCTCTAATCTTGGCTCCACAATCCGCTAGCTGTTGATTGTCTGAGTGCTGTACACAATGACAGATCTATAGAATACTACAAACCTCGCGTGTATGAGGCTTATATTAATATATACATAGATTAAACTACCGGTCCTTGATATTCTGTTCACAACTACCGAAGCATTATTATTCAATGCTGTAATTATTTGGGTCTGTCGAATGGAACATACAACGTTTACAAATCGTAGTATTTCGAATGAAAAGTGTTGTACTGCGTAGCAAGATGATACTTCATCTGAAAACATGTTTTTACTCTGAAGGTCATTGATGTTCATTATACCCCTACGAGCACAGATCCTGTGAGAATCAAAATTTCACTGACGATGATGATCCATAGAGCAACCCTCGTACTTTGAGGAAACTACTAGTGTGGTGGATTGGAAAAGTCGTAAGTTCTGCTATTCCGCGGCAGACAAATATATCTCGTGTTCAACCTAAGACCTATTTACTAGACGGTAGATAACTAGAAAGTGTCAGAGAAAAGCTAGCACGCAGTCTGGGCGCGTTTTCTAATTAGCGAACATTAATTCAATTAGATTAAGCTCTCAGACTTCGTGAATGATGATCGGGACTGAGAAATAAAGAGAGTAACTGAATGGAGAGACTTCAGTTCCAGTTGAAAGGATAGTAGTTTTTAAACAGTTAATATCGCGTAAATTTTCATCTTCATCATTGAGGCACTTGATATTAATTGCATTATACTGATGGAAGTCAAATTATCAACTGAATTATTATTATTGAAAACTTATACATTTTTCTGTCATATCTATTGTTTATAGAGATATTGTTGTCAGTGTCTGTGTAAAAAGGATTTGAGGCGATTTTGTTACGCTATCTACAGTATAATGTCGACATTTCTATCTACTTGACCATTTTCTACTTCGAAGAGAAAAATAGGAGCAGAGTTTTGTCTGTCAGTTTGGCTGAAATGTTGATCGAAAGATAATGAAACTTCAAACTAGAGTCGACGATAGAAATTTATGAAGGGAATAGAAGTTTAGGTATTGAAATAATCTTCAAAACAAGAATCATCCACGACATTGACAGAAAATTACCTCGAAAATCACACATCTGTTTCTGAATTGATTGTCTTTTTTGATATTATATATAAACAGTAAAAACAAGCGTGATTGGTTGATGACTGATATTTGACAGATGAAAGAAATAATCAGCTGTAATTGCTGTAATATCCCAATTGACAATTAGTGGAATAATTATAAATAT